>PVKN010003372.1:0-15468 GCA_004027915.1 Capromys pilorides | reverse complement strand
GACTCAGAGACGTTGTCAGAGACGTCCTACAACACAGATAGGACGGACAGGACCCCGGCCACCCCCGAGGAGGACTTGGATGACGTAAGTGGACGGCGGTTGGGGTGAAACGCCCGCCTGTATCTCTTGTCAGGTTCCTGCCCCAGAGCTCAACCTCGTCTTGGTTCCTCCTTGCACTGTTGCAGCTGCAACCTGTGGGAAGGTGGGGCCCACTGACGGGAGTGAACCTTCCGTGGCTGGCTGGGGACGGGCATGGGGCTTTTTACCAGCCCGAGTTCAGCAAGGATGACGTCCGTGCTGCCTGCTGTGCTTGTCATCTGCAGCTGTTTCCCCCTCCCTGCCCTGTCTCTGCTCACGTGTGCACACACATGCACACACACACATGCATGCATGCATGCATGCATGTACACGCATGCATGCGCACGCACACGCACACCTGGTGGAAGCAACAGCATCGCCTTTTGAGCACAGAGCTGAAGCACCACTGTAGCAGAGAATCCACACTGCTGAGCAGAGAGACGCAAGATTGTCGCAAGCTTGTCATCATTCTGGGTCGCCGCTGCCCCCTTTTCCTGACCGCCTCTGCCGTGTTGGTCACAAACCCCTGCTGGAGGTTGAGCTGTGTCCTCAGATGGCCCAGAACATTTTCTTCTCCCCTGCTCCCGGCTTACCTTCCCCAGGAGCACCACGTAAAACCCCATGGATTTCTGGATCTTCTGGTGACACTAATGGTCACACCTGGTGACCTTCCTAAACCGCAGCCTCTGTTCACACAGGCCTTCCCCTTCCTGCCCTCCTAGCCTAGCTTGCCTGGCTGATGGCCCCGCTGGCTCTTCTGCCTCCTCTTTTTGCAACCTCTCATGGCATGGAGCCCAGGCAGGGCCCTGAGTGCCACAGGACGGCTGCAACAGCCAGCTGTCCTGTCTGTGGGATGCAGTACCCGGCCCAGCCCTGGACAGGAGGGGAGACTTAGCTCTCAAGTCCTGGTGGTCCAGTCTGTGGTTGGCTGGCTCCAGGGCAGGAGCTTCACAGTGGAAAGTGTGGGAGAGCAGGACGACAGGGCTGCTGAGCCCATGCTGGCCACGGAGCAGCAGGGAACAGTGCCAGAGGAGGGGCCAGGGACCAATGCAGGCCCTGAAGTCATCCCTTGGGGACCTACCCACACAGGGTATGCTCTACTAACCCCCTAGGCAGCTGCCAGCCAATCAGGTTGACGTTTAGGCTTAGCAGTGGTCAATCTCTGTGCCAGGGACAACTGGACCTCCAGCTGTGCCCACTGCCCGAGCAGGGGCTACTGTGGCCTCCGGGGAGCTTTCCTGGGTTCCCACAAGCGCTGTGCCAGGACTACTCCCTGTGCTTCTCAGCTGGGGGCTGGGCATTTTGACTCTAGGCACTGCCACCCAAGGATCCCAGGTAGCTGCCTCTCATAGACTCGGGGTTAGGATCCTTTTCTCCTGCTTGGAGGCCTTTTAGAATGGCATCCACGATGGCTTCTTGCCTGAGTCCATTAGGCCACAGGAGAGCCTGGCACATGCTGTGGGCACTGTCACGTGTGTTCCCAGGGATGGCCTCCTCTTTGCTCTGCCACTTTGTGTCAGAACTTCAGGAGACGCATGTCTGCAAGTTGTCCCCTTGATATCCCTTCTGATCCTGGGAGGGAAACACTGTCCTCCCTGTCAGCCCGTCGGCCTCAGCCTTTGTGGTATAGGGCAGGGCCTTGGTCGAGCTAGAGGCCGTGTGGTCCACCGAGCCTCCTGCCTGGGGCCTGGCCAGGGCTGTTGGTCCCCCACTGACTCCTGTTTTGCTGTTTCTCTTACTTGAATCTGAGCAGGGTCAGCCAGACGTGGTTTTTTTTTTTTTTTGTACTGGGGATCCAACTCAGGACCTTGCGTTTGCCAGGCAGGCGCTTAAGTCACTGAGCTATCTTCCTTGGCCCTACATGGGCTTTTGATTTGCTTTTCTTTCCAACCAAAGAGAGATAATGGGCTTCTTTCAGCACCAAAATATGTGACTCGGCATCTTCCCTTCCTGTGGCCTCGTGGGGGCCTCACGCGTGTGCGTCCTGTGCTTTGCAGTGCCTTCGCCTGGGCGTGTGTGCGTGGTTTCTAGCTCTGCACACTGAGATGATGTTCTAGGGGAATTTGCACCTGTGTGTGCTTGCAAGGCTCTCTGTAGGAGAAATTCCCAGGGCGAGGCATGGCTCACAGTTTAACCCCGCCGCGGCGGTCAGGCGGCTGCAGGTCTCCCCACTTCCTCGTGACTCGGCGATCCTCAGGGATCAGAGCTCCTAGGAAGCATGCTGATGGGAAAGGCGTCGTGCCAGTGCCTCCCGGCAGTGACCAACTCACTAAGCACTGTGGGCAGCAGTGGTGACAGTGGAGACACACGTGTGAGAGTTTGCTTGTGTGGAATGTGGCTCTCCGAGTCACACCGCTTCACGGGTTGGTTGACCATCCTTCTCTGTTACCTGCAGACCACAACTAGAGAAGAGGCCGACCTGAGGTTCTGCCAGCTGACCCGGGAGTACCAGGCACTGCAGCGGGCCTATGCCCTGCTTCAGGAGCAGGTCGGGGGGACGCTGGACGCCGAGAGGGAGGCCCGGGTGAGTGCACGGCCCTGGCAGCTGGCAGGGGCAGAGGGCCAGCTATGCATGTCCTTTTGGGGGTGTGATCCCGCTGCATTCCCTGGCTCTGGGAGTGACTGACAGAGCACTCATAGCTGGTCTCTGTCCTCGAGCTGTTCTAAACTGTCTTCATCCTTTGGACAGTGGGGGCCCCAGGTGGCATCTGGAGCTGCCTGCCGCCTGTCACCTGGGGGAGAGATGGCACTTTCAGGACCTCAGTCAGGTCAGAGGCCACAGGCTCAGCCAGCCTGGTGGGCTGTAGACGCCTTCCTCTCCCCGAGGACCAGTGATGGGGACAGGCAGGTCCCTGGGTCCTGGCCACTGTCCCTATTATGGGTGTCTCTCGACATCTTCCCCAGTGCCTTTTTCCCACTGGAGTCACGTGGACTGGGACCTGCTCTCCCATCTGAGAGAACACACTGGGCCAGCACTGTCCTGTGTCCTTGTGTCATTCCCACACTGCCCCCAAGTGGGAGGAATCGGGCCCACCCTCTAAACGGGGAAGCTGAGGCGTACATGGCCCCCAACTGGCTTGAGAACCCTGCTCGGCAGGGTTTGAGGGTCCCAGAGGGATGCGTTGGATCTGGGTGTTGTCTGCTGGCCCTCTTGTGGGGGCAGAGGCAGAGGGAGCCGGCTGTGGGTGAGAGTTTGAGGGTACAGGGGACTGAAGTGGCCGAGCCCCATGGGGGGAGCATGACCACATGGGAGGGAAGCCCCTATACCACAGAGGAGAGCTCAGCAGGGCAGGGCAGGTAGGCGGCTGGCTGTGTTGTGCTGAATTGTTTGGCTTTTACTATCACCTGCTTGTTGGCATTTAGTCTAGAGATTTTACAGAGAAATCCAGATTCTCATGACAGGTCAGCTCATGTGGCAGCTCCATGCTTCCTGTGGCCCATGCAGCATTTAACCGTGGCCGAGTGGCAGGGGCCCTCTGGCCCTGTGCTCAGCTCGCCTCCCAGGCCTCCGTAACTTGCCTGGCCCTTGAAGTAGTTTGGCTTTTGGGCCTTGCTGCAGGTGATGGAAGACTGAGCAGGCAGCTAAGCGTGGAGGAAGGTGCCCGACAGTGGTGAGCTCTGAGGGAACAGATGCAGACCTGCCCACGGCTGGTCCTGGTGCCGGCACTCTGGCTTCCGGTTCACTGTCGCCCAAGAGCAGCCGGTGTCCTCCCCGGGCTTCCGTTCCTTGTCTCAAGTTGAAGGAGTTGGAGCTGGCAGCTCTCACAGCCTCTTAGAGTCACCCAATCTCATGCCAGGAGCTAGGGGACGACCTGTGGCACGCTCGAGGCCAGGTCTGGGCCGTGCCGTTGTCCCCTGCGTATGCACCCAGGTGCCTTGCTCACTTCCGGGTCCTTTGTGTTCCAGACCCGGGAACAGCTGCAGGCAGACCTGCTGAGGTGTCAGGCCAAGATCGAGGACCTGGAGAAGCTGTTGGCTGAGAAGGGGCAGGTGAGCAGGCCGCGTGCTCCGTGAGTCCTCAGGACCCTGTCCCTGTGATGCTGTCCCCAGGGTCACCTGTGGGTCAAGGGGACATTGTTCTGTGGCGCTGAGTGGCACATTCCAGGGGTGATGGGGGAGAAACTCGAGCAGGACTCAGACAACAGCGTGCTGCCGTGCTGCCGAGGGCCCCCAGCCGAGCACGTGACGGAGCTGTCACTTGGCATTTTCTTCCTTTTGTTTGCCAAATGCACAAAACAAGGAGGTAATTTCCAAGGCAGAGTGTGAGCAGCGCAACCTTGCTGACTGGACCCTGGAGGAAGGCTGCCACTCCCTGGCTCCTGGCACTAGCAGGGGCTGTAGAGACCACGCCACAGGTCACACAGTGGCACAGGGGAACCCAGCTCTGTGCATCTCGGGGCAGTCATCTCAGGATCTGGGCTTGGGGTACAGTTGGCCCGGGTCTGGAGGGGGCGCTCCTGGACCCGGACCTGGCCCTGGGCCTGGCTGCTGCTGGCAGCAGAACCAGCCCTGAGGCTGTGTGGCGGCCCTGCTGTGTCAGAGAAGCTCTGCTATGGCAGAGGCAGCCAGGGCAGCTCAGCTCCACTGATTTATTTCCAGCTGGGATCCCTGTGCCCGTCCTCAGAGACCACCATCCAGAGCTCTCTTCCACCTGCAGAGCAGCACCAGGCTGTTCCTGTCTGATGTCTCTCACTGCGGGGCAGCTGAGCCTGGGGTGGGAAGAGAAGGGGCAGTGGGTGGTGGCTGGCAATTCAGAGGACCCAGAGGGACACTCCTCACTAATCCCCAGGCAGGGATGAGGACTCCATGTGGCTGGGGTCTGTTCAACTCCTTGGGACACAGCCTGGCCTCCTTGTCTGGTGGCCCGAGGGCAGGAAACACAGGCAAGCCCACCCCGACCCCAGCCCTTGCTGGGTCTCTGCCCACTTCGCCTTTGCTGATGGCCCAGCAGCCAGCATCCAGCGTCCGGGTCCCACTGTGGGGGTAGCTGAGTGGCCCGCCACCCACAGCAGGGTGGACGGATGCAGCTGCGTGCTCCGGGGAAGCCAAAGCGGCTGGGGCCTGCCTGGCCTCCCTGTGCTGGGATCAGAGGGGCCCTCTGCTGCAGGAGCGGGGTTGGGCGAGGCAGGCGCCCCACACCGCACTTGGCTTTCTTAGACTTCAAGGCTGAGAGAGAGAGAGGATGAGGTCACACAGCCGCTGACTTCTTGTGACCCGCGCGTGGGCGGTGAACTGTCACTGGGAGCCTGTGCTCCCCCAAGGGTGCCCACACTCAGTGCCTTCCCGCAGGATTCCACGTGGGTGGAGGAGAAGCAGCTGCTCATCAGGACAAACCAAGACCTGCTGGAGAAGGTATGGTGCTCGCAGAGCCGCGGCGAGGCTCCGGGTGAGGCCTGCCTGAGGCCCTTAGCCCAGGAAGGTGCCGGCCTGCATCTGTCCTTTGCCTGGGCCTGCGGAGCCGAGGAGACCGTCCCCGGGGTGTGCGGAGGAAGTGGACTCCCAGGCCACCTCTGTCACCGCCCCGGGGTTCCAGGGCCCCTGAGATGGGACATGCCTAAGTCAGGCCTCTGGGCCATGCTGGCTGGGTGCTCAGCCTCTGTCTTACACTCTGGCCACAGGCTTTTCCAGAGGTTTCCGTGGGAGTTCATGTTGGGAGGCAGTTGAATGTGTCAGGGTACGAAGGCTGGCATGGCTTCTTGTTGGTGCACAGTTCAGTCCTTTACTTACTCCTGTCTTTTGTGGAAACAGAACCTCTCTGTGTAGTTAAGGCTGGCCTTGGACTCACGGCGATCCTTCTGCCTCAGCCCCCTGAGTGCTGGGATCGCAGGTGTGCGCCACCACACTTGGCCAGTCACTTTTTTTTTTTAATGTGTTTGATATAGAGTCCCATATGCAGCTTGGACTCGCGATCCTCCTGTGCTCAGCCTGCCCAGCGCTGGGATTACCAATGTGTGCCGCTACACCCAGCCTGGGTGGCTGGCTCAGTATGCCTGGGGTTGGGGCCAACGTGGGGTGTGGTGCCAGGGTTTGAGCCCTGGTCCCTGTGCTTGTCTAAGCAGGCGCTTAGTCCGCTGAGCTATCTCACCGTCCCTCGGCCAGTCATTTTTAAATAAATCATGAATTGCAGAATTGGTATGTCTCAGCCCTGCCCCCTTGGGTGGCTCTGTATCCCTGCTCTCTGGGTCCTGAGTCCATCCATCCCCCCACCACCTCGTGCTTTGTGCGTGTGTATTCATCTCTTGTGGCAGTCCTCAAGAGGGGCCACACCCTGGATTGGGCCTGCACTGTACAGCGTCCCTGAATCCCAGGACTGGATGAGCCAGGCCCTGCCCCTTGGGGGGCCCTGCTGCTGGCCAGCTGTGTAGCATGGCTGGCTCTGGCTTCGCTTTGCTTGGGGCCCTCGGGCAGGGCCCCTTGCGGGCCTGAGGCAGCCCCGGGGTGTTGACCTTGCTTGTTGAGCTCTAGGAGCTTGTTTGTTGATCTCCCCTGAGTTTGGGATCAGCTCAGAAGAGGTGCTTCTGTGGTGCTCTTTCTGACCGGGCAGAGGACAGTGGTGAGCCCACCCAGGGCTAAGAGGATACTCGATGCTCGAGCTTCTGCATGGTCCCTCGGAGACCCCTCTCCACACTGGGCCGTGGTGCAGCCGTCACCTGCTCTGGGCAGAAACCAAGCGGCAGCACTGCTGTGATCTCGCTCGCTTCCCACACAGGCCTGTGCCCTCCCTGTCTAAAGCTTTACAGGAGCTGAGTGACCCAGTCACAGCCTGCGGGCCCTGCCCAGGTGGGCCGGTCAGAGTTGGGCTGGAGGGGACCCTGGCTAGGCTGTGGGAGTAGAGGCACCTTGTCACCCCCTCCTCCCCCTGCGGTGACCTCCGGCAAGGACCAGGTGGCTCTGTGCCTTGTTTCCTCACCATCCACTTGTCAGCCAGTGTCCAAGGAGCTTCTGGTCCCCCAGGCCAGGCTTGGTTCGATGGGGGTGAAGCCAGCGCAGCCCGTGGCTTTCTGCTTCCCACAGCATCTGCCTGAACCCTGGCAGCAAGCCCTGCTTATCCTGCCCCTCCCCTGCTGGCCAGGTCCCTGTCCCCAAGCCCTCTGCCAGGGTGGCCATGATCAGGGACCCACGTGTAGGACGGCAGCCACCACCACCCGTTAATGCCCAGGCGTTTCTGTTCTAGATTTACAGGCTGGAGATGGAGGAGAACCAGCTGAAGAGCGAAATGCAAGACACCAAGGACCAGAATGAGCTGTTAGAATTCAGAGTGCTAGAACTCGAAGTAAGAGACTCTATCTGTTGTAAGCTCTCAAACGGAGCAGACATTCTCTTTGAGCCCAAGTTGAAATTTGTGTAAAGCTCCCCGCCGTTTCCAAGCATGTGTGAAGGGACGTGTTATCGTTTCTCTCCTTCCTTTCTTTCTTCTTCTTCTTTTTCATAATCTATATGTTTGGAATAATTTCACTGCCTTAACATGTGTGGGGAGGATGCTCGCCGAAGTCTATGGACCTGTACCAGAGCTAATATATTTATTGCCTACGGCTTGTTTTGCACTTAATAAAACAATTTGTTTTTGCAATATTTTGCCTTTTTTATTTGTGTTTCATTTCCATAACTACTTCTTCCCTGCATGTATGGTTGCTGGGTCTGCGTTCCGCAAACCCAGACAGAAGCACTGTCGCAGTTGATAGATAACACACCTTTTTCAGTACCTTGCATGTAGCAATTCTCACCTTTTGAAGTCAAGAGTCCGACCCAGACAGCTCTTGACCCCCTCATGTGTTTAGTGCCAGTTTGGGCCCCTTTTCTATTGGGACACACAGGTAAGTAGAGGCAGGGGAGAAGGGTGTACTTGCACAGGCAGTTAAGAAAACTTGGTTGCTTGGCTCAGACTTTTATCCAGGAAATGCGGGATGGGGCACCGCAGCAATTTGGGTTAAAGAAATTAGCCTTTGGGGTTCAGACTTCGATGGAGCTCCTGGGTGGGAGGCGTTGAGCGCTTCTAGGAGCTGCTGGGAACCCCCACGGTGCACCAGGGGATGAGGAGCATGGATAGTGACGTGTCATTGCCCCCACTGCAGCGTTGCCCCCGTGTGTGACTGCATTGCCTGCGCTCATGGCACCTCACAGCCCCCTTTTGTTTCCATTTAAACGTCATCGGCATCCTCAACATCACCTCGGTGTGCGCCGAGCTTCCCCGAGCTCTGGCAGCCGCGTGCCTCTGCTACGCTGACACCTTGCATGTGTGCCTCCTCCGAGTGAGCGCCTTCACAGTGTCTGTGGCTTTTCTGATTTTGTTTTCTCTCCTGCTTGAGTTTACAACTTCTGTCTGCCTTACAACTCACTGCCGGAACCTTGTCCTGTTGCCAGGGACCGGGCCGGGACCCTCCCAGGCCAAGGGCGAGTGTGTGGCTCAGCGCCTGCTTGATCTGGGCATCTCATTCATGATTCTGAAGCAGGAGGTCTCAGTTAATAGCTCTGCCACTGTGAGCAGAACACCTGCAAGTCACTGTCAGGGGACACTGCTCAGTTTGCTAGAATTTTCTTAAATATCTCCACTGGCCTTCAGCACTGCTGGAAACCAGATTTCTGAACTTCTGTTCTTATAAAATATGAGCTCCTCGGCTCGCTTTTTCTATGGATGCTCCATTTAAATATGCATCACTGCTGGAAGAGTGTCTAAGGTTCTAGCTACTGACTCATGAGACTTTGACCGCGAGAGTGGCTGGGCTGGGGCTTCCTGGAAATCGAAGAGTTAGCAGTCCGTCCTCAGCCTCCAGCTCCCCATGCCTGCCAGAGTCGTCTCCGTGCCCTGCCTTCTAAATTCGTGCTCCTCTTGTTTCTTCCTGTGGTTGAATTATTGGAGCCTACTTTGGGCCTCTAGCCACCTTGCACCAGCCTCACCCAAAGCAAGTTATTTTTAATCTAACCAAAGCAATCGGTTTCGAGTACAATTTGAAAGATTCTTTCCTGCAGGCCCACCGTGACCCCTGCCAGTGCTAAAGGTAGAAAGTAAGACCGCATTTGAGGCCAGGGTCTGTGCTGCCAGTTCGCTGTACCCTCGTAAGCCATTCGCCCGCTTCTGGCCTCTTTCAGGCCTTGTCACCTGGTACATGATTCATAAACACCTGTTCCAGGAAAATGCTCCCTTCCTGAGATGTGACAGTAAACATAAGCGAGGGCTGGAATCAGCGTTGATTCTGCTCGTGGGGTTCAAGGAGAATTGACAGCGCTTGTGCGGACAGTGAAGACTGGAGCCGGGCCTGCCCCTGCGACCCCCGCACGGGGGCCTCGAACTCGGCGTCCTTGTGCTTCTTTGTGTACCAAGAGAGAGAAGTGCTGCCTGCTTCCGTGGGTTGCATGAGGGGTAGATGGGATAACCACGTGCCTGGCACGGAGTGGCACGCCACACCCATGGCTTTCAAAATGCAGCACCATCATCCTTAGCAGAATTGTAACCCTGGGACGCCCTGGGACCCCCTGGGACTCCCTGGGCTGTGATCTTGCGATAGGTAGACTCCTGAGGCCCTGTTAGCGGCTTCTTCCTAGCTGAGTGGGTAAGAAGTCACCAGATGCCAAGAGGGTCCCTGTGTGTGGCCGGGCCTGAAGACGCTGTGCTGGCGGCCGATGATCGTGCAGCGCAGTCCGAGCGTACGCTGCGTGGTTGTTAAGCCTTTGGCAGCTGGACTGCGTTGGTTTTTGCTGATAACGGGAAAATGGCAAGTGGTAAATCATCCGGTGAAGTTCTGTCTTTAAACCGAGTCTTTTCCCCAGGAGAGAGAGCGGAGGTCGCCAGCCTTTAACCTCCAAATCACCACCTTCCCCGAGAACAACAGCAGCGCCCTCCAACTGTTCTGTCACCAGGAAGGAGTGAAGGTAGCGTGCGTGGGGGGGACCTCGGCTGAGCCCGAGGGATCGCCGAGAGCCAGGCTCGGGGACCAAGGGGGCGTTGTGTCCTTGGGCCGGGGATGGCACTGGGTGTGTGAGGTGCCCATGGAAAGTCACCGTTCAGCTTTTCAAAGGCCCCCCAGTGTCCCTCAGCTTATCCACATTGAGAGCTGCAGCCTAAGTGCCTCAATCCAGTCTGGCTGCCTGGCTCTGGCCTGAGGCCCTCTGTACCTGGGGTCTGGGCTCTGACATGCAAACGGCAGCCCCTCCACATGAGGCGGGGGGTGGCCCTAGCATGGGAGGGGACAGAGGTGAAGTGCTTAGCACAGTGCCTGCATAGCAGTGCTCTGCACGAGGAGGCGCTGAGGTCGGTGTAAGGCCCAGGCTTTGTCCTGGGCCAGGGCCCTGCCAGGCCCTGCGGGCAGCGTCCTCCAGAGCCCTTCCAGGGCACGGCACTTGGTCTTCCTCCTCCGGGGAGCAGCCCAGTGAGCGCAGAGGTGCGCCCTCTAGGCCTGTGGAGGACTCTAGGAGTCGCTGTGTGTGGGCCTCCAGCTCACACACAAATGAATGTTGGACATCTTTTCCAGGATGTGAATATTTCTGAACTTATGAAGAAATTAGATATCCTTGGCGATAACGGGGTAACTATGAGCGATCGGTTTCTGGTTTTGTGTTCTTGTTTTGACCTGGGTGTATTCTGTGTGATTTTTTTTTTTCTTTTTTTAATTTTGTTTAGTTTTTAAAATTTCTCTCTAATTTAAGAGATTCAATAAGTACAATGTAAGGCTTTTGTATGGCCGTGCTCCTGAGTGGGTGGTTGGGTCTGCGCTGGTCAGAAGTGGAGTTCCAAAGTGAGCTCGTTCTTAGAGCCCGTGAGTGACAACGGGGACAAGCCCAACAGAGAAATATGGGGTCCCTGTAGAATGCTGCAGCCAGAAAGTGAGGCTTGCATCTTCTTAAAAGATTGGCTTGATGAGGCCCTGTTGTGCAGAGTGCCACCACACGAAATGTCCCCAACCAGGGACAGGGGCCACCTGCCTCGGTTTGCTAGCCTCCCTGGCGCACGGGGTGGAGGCTCAGGGAGCCCTGCAGAGAGCAGCCCGGTGCTGTGTGCCTGTGGGCCGCGGATCCCTTGTGAAACGCCCCTTGCCCATTTTTGTGTTTTAGAATTTGAGGAATGAAGAACAGGTTGCAATAATCCAAGCTGGAACTGTGCTTGCCCTGTGTGAAAAGGTAGAGCCCAGCGACATTCCTGTGCGCACGTGTGTCCCAGCACCCAGCACCATACGAGAAACTGTACATTGGTGTCACGCTTGTGGGGGAGCATGCCGGTCTGTCTGCGTCTGCATGTGCTCAGGCATGCCTCTTCCTGTGCTGGTGTCGAGAGGGCAGGGCTGCAGGAGGAAACACAGGCCTCGTCAAGGAAGTGGTCCTGAGTTTCCCCAGGCCCGTTTTTCTGTGCTTAGTTGAAATCATACTTGAACATCCTACTTTATTTATTTATTTGGTACTGGGAATCTTGAACTCAGGACCGTGTGCTTTTTTTTTTTTTTAAATCCTGCTGTATCAGCCATTTAGAATGGTTCCCAGTCATGCGTCCCAGTGGCCCCAGCAGTCAGATGTCAGGGTGTTTCTCCTCTGGGCACACAAACGTCCATCTCATTGGAGAGCCCCTCTCCAGGAGAGGTTTTAGGAATGGACTCGTTGGGCCGGATGGTGAGACCGTTCCCGAGGGTGTCGGTGTTGGCGCATGGTTCCCGGAACCGTGGCCCTAGCTCCCTTCCTACCTGCAGCATTGGCTACCACAACCACGATCACGCACCAGTCAGTTCTGTCGACCTCATGTTTCACACACCGAGTGAGCGTGGGCTGTGGATAGGTAGAGAGCCATAGGACGCCACTGCTTCATTTTCATTTACTTGAGGGTCCCTGAATATTTTTTGATGTGAGTGATCTGTTGTGTTCTTCTGTGTGGTTGTGACTCAGTTTCTTTTGAGGATTTTCTACGGGGCTGGTCCACTTGTCCACCTATCATCCATCTGTCCATCCACTTGTCCGTCCATTCATCCATCCATCCGACAAATTCGTATTTGCTATGTTATTTTTCTTGCTGACTTCTCTTTGTGCTTTACACATTAAAGATGCTAATGCTGACCTGTTTTGTAAAGATACAGTCCTGGTTTGTTTTGGTATGGGATATTTTAAATATACATAATAGTTTTTGCAGTTCTTTCAACATATCTTTTCCTTTCAAAGCACGTAAGTTACACTTTTAAATGCTACCTTTGAAACAGGGAGGTCTTAATGGCCTCAGTCAAGGCTCCCTCCAGAATCCTGGGCTGGGCTCTTAGAGCACAGCTCCCCCCAGGCACCTCTCCAGCCTCTCCTGGTACAGTGGAATAAAGGCCACTGAATGTTGTTGGCAGGCTCTGGCCACACCTGGCCCAAGGCCACACAGTTGGGAAGGATGAGCCCTCTCTCCTGTCCTGCTCTCCTTGTTACCCCTCTCTCCCTGTGGACAGAGGGTCGATGGTGGGCATCACCTGGCTGGCTGGGGGCCTGTGTGGCTCAGGTTCCACAGGGGACCAAGGGCATCTTTAGGATATGCCCTTGCCATCCACAGAAGCCAGCGGGGTGTCAGGCGTCCTGGAGCAGGGCTCCATACAGTGTCGTGTGACTGCTGGTGAGTCACCATGCATCGGTACTTTACTGATAAAGAGCCTGCAGAGCTGAGTGTGACCTGTCACCCTGGGGGACATGGAGAGGCGGGCTCAGTGAGGCCCCTTCCAGCTGGGTCCTTGGCCCTCTCCTTGTCACTGCTGCAGATTGGTCTGGGGCCACAGAACTCAACATCCCCCGATCAGTGCCTGTGGGTTGGTTGACAGAAGCAACTGCCCAGGACTCAGTGTGGCTGGTGGGCAGTGGGCGTGGGTGGCAGGTGAGTTGTGAGCGTGGCTCCCATTTCTCCAGCCTCAGTTTTGGGGGCATCAGGGCTGCAGGCGAGGAGGTGAGGGGCTCCACTAGCCTCCACTGCGCTAAGTGACCTGAGACCTCCCACCTGCTGCTGGGCCCTGCAGCCTGCAGTCGCTCCCGCCTCTGCACCTGAGCTCCAAGAGCCTCACCTCCTGTCCACTGCAGGTTAGCTCCTCTTCCTACAGCTGGGATAGAGGGACCTGTCTCACGCCTGGCCCCTGTCTGCTTTGACCCTCGCCACCTGTGCCACCTCCCAGCTTGCACCCTGCTCACTTTCATTGGTCCTCTGCTAGCTGCAGCCTGTCTGCTTCACCCTGCTTGCCAGCCTGGCACCACGCTTGTGCCCTGAACACTTAAGAGCAGTGCCCTGGCCTTTGAGCAACTGCCCAGGACTGACCTGAGGGCGGGAGGAGGGGGAACCTCAGAGCTGACATTTATAGAGCCCCTAGAGGAGCCCATTTCCCTTCTGGTCAGTCCTCAGGGACAGGACTTCAGTGTCCTCTCAGGTTCGGTTCCTGAGACCTGAGCCGCGCTGCTAGAGTAAAGGAAGGGAGCATCGTGTGGGAGTTGCTCTGTACCTTCTGCCCACCTGGAGAGAAGGCCTGAGGGGATAAAAAGGCTGCCAGGCAGGGTTGGGCACTGGTGCCAGCAGGCGAACTGGGTGATAACCAGCCCACTCTGCCTGGGACAGAGGGCACCTGGGATGGGGAAACTTCAGTGCTAAGATAAGGACGGTGGAGGGAAAACAGGAACAAACTGGTCACCCTAGGACTGATGGGCACTGCAGAGGTGGAGGCAGAGGAAGAGGGTCCCTTTAGGGCACTGCCACCGTGGGCTTCCCTTGGACCAGCCTCTCTCCACCACCTGCATCTCATGTTGTGAGCTGACTCAGTGCCATGCTAGTGTCCAAGCGAGCGGAAGTCGGTTCCAGTGTCCCAGGAGAGGTACCCAGCCAAGGCTTAGCTCATCCCTGAGACAACCCTGACCCGCCCTGGGGTGTCCTGGGTCTATTCCCCCGCAGCAGCATCTCCCAGGCAGCGCCCTCCTTGTCCACTGCGGCCACACAGAGTCAGGGCAGCAAGCTAGCTGTGGCCCTGTTGGGCCTCTCCCTGGTAGCTGCCTAGGCACCCTGCAAGCAGGACTCGCTCACCGCGACACAGGGCTGGCACCCAGCGGAGAAGCTTAGCCTGAGTCCCATGAGGGCATGTGGCCACGGCCAGGGATGCCACTTCACACCCAGCTCAGCCCATCGAGGAGGTACAGGGAGCAGAAAGTGCGGACCATGAACACCTGGCTCTTGCTGTGACAGTGGGCTGAGCCGTGAGGCTGAGGCCAGAGCCATGGTCATGCTTTCTGACAGTTGGTTCAGGTCTGGGGACTGTGCCTAGCTATGGTAGATTCAGGTGTGCCTTGGGAGCCCCAGGAATGGGGTGCAGAGGCCTAGCTTTACACCTGGGCACCTCAAAGCCCCATATACTCTGTGGGCAAGCTCACATCTCCCCACCAAGCGCGGTTCCCAGTCCTGGGCGCTGAGTGGCCCACGGGCACCCGATACCTCTGGAAGTGGAGGTCGTGAACACCTGAAAGACTTTGACAGACTCCTGTCTTCCAGAGCCCAGGACCTAGGCCAGCTCCCTGTCCCCTGTCATGGCTCTTCATGTGCACAGCTCGACACCCATGTTACATTTGCCAGGCTCCATGGAAGCTGCCCCGAGAGCTGCAGGCAGGGGAGTGAGCCTGGGAAATGGTCGCATTTCCGTTCTGTTCCTTTTTTGACTGCCTGGGGTGTCAGGAGAGAGAAGGTTTGCTCCTCCAGGGGCTGCACACCCTTGGCCCTCTGCTGCTGCCGGGTCCAGGGCCTGCTGCCCTCGACACTGTTAGAGCCCCTCTGTGGCTGTGGCTCCGCCAGGGGTCCTCCCTAGATGCAGCTGCCCCACCCACAGCAAGCTCCCAGCAGCATCTCTTAGGCACCCGCTGGGTACCAGGCCCCAGACCAGGCAGGGAGAGGTGCCAGAAGTCAGATGTGCCCCTACCTGGGGCTGGGGCAGGAAGCTGACCCTCGCCTCTAATTGAGCACGGTGACCTGAGGACTGGGGAAACAAGGTGGGCAGCCCGGAGGAGGTGACGCTAACATGGGGTCAGAAGGGCCAGCAGATGCTGGCTCGGTCCAGGCCCAGGGTCACCGCTGGCTGGGGGTGTTCTCAGCAGTGGGAACAGTAAAGGCAAAGGCCCTGAGAGGAGGGAGCTCAGCTGTCCGGGGAGCACTAGCTGTGAGCTGCAGCCTGCAAAGCAGGCAGATGGCGGCACAGCTGGCAGCAGGCATGGAGGACTTGGGGTTGGGCACTGGGCAGAGGCCAAAGCCAGGTGAGTGACCTGAGAAACAGGAGATGTGAGGAGTCGGGGGTCTTGGGAATGGAAGAGCAGAAGGCAGACTGTAGTGCTGCAGGTGCTGGGGCAGGGTCGGGTGTGGGCTGCAGCAGGCAGAGCGTGGGGGGAGGTCGGGGCAGGAAGCTGAGGCAGGAGATGCGGGGTGGATGC
>PVKN010003371.1:21673-37704 GCA_004027915.1 Capromys pilorides | reverse complement strand
TACAATAATATCACTTTCAGTCTTTTAAATTATTATAAATGATTGATTCAACAATAGGGTTTTTAAAAATCAAGAAATCCCTTAGCATTAAAGTGACCTTAAATAGCTTTATTTAGCTTTTTTGCATACTGTGCTTTTCAGAAAGCCAATGGTATCTTTCTGTAGAAACAAAGCATTTCCTTCCAACTTCTGCTAAATTTATTCAACAAACATTATTAAATTCTTATTACCTGCCAGACACTTGCATGGACCATGGCAATACAAAGGAGAAAAAAAAAAAAAAACAGACTCAGTGTGCCACATTGTTAAAAGATAATCAGAGAGACCAGCAAGTCACAGAGATTAGGAGGAACTTCCCCCGCAGAAAGTGCCCCTGGAAAGGAAAAGTGTTAATGCCTAATTGCCCCCCTCTGCCCATGGAGGCCAGCCCATGCTGTTCCTTATAGAGAAGTACACCCATCTACAAAAACACAGTTGCTTAGCATTGTTCTGTTTTGTTTTTGAACCTACTGTGATGCATTTAAAAATGATAAATCACACTGAATAGTAGAGTCAATTCTTTTCAGACTTTGGAATGAGATAGATTATTTCTTTTAATGCTCTAATTTTTAGTTATTTGAAATTGTTTTGTACTATATTGTCTACCCCAAGGATTCACTTTTTTCTTAAGTTACGCTGCTTAATTTTAAGTTATGTATGTAGTTATACTTCTTTCCTAATGGTAATATGGATGTCTTACTTTTCTCTTGTTGCAGAGAAAAAGTACCCAGCACCCAAAGTCCAAGGGGAAAGATTTATTCAGCTCACAGTTTGTAGATGTTTTAGTCCTTATCAGCTGGCTCCAAGGCAGGGTGGCACATGGCAGAGGGGCAACAGTTCATGGCATGGGAAGACTGCAAAAGCAAGAGAGAAGGAAACAGCAAAAGCAACAAGGAAAAAAAAAAAGAGGGTAGGCGAGATAGCTCAGTGGTCTAAAGTGCTTACTTAGGCAAGTGCGCAGGGACCGCAGTTTGATCCCTGGCATCACACGCTGCACCAGCCCTGCCTCCGGATAGGATGCACCAGCCAAAAAAAAAAAGTAACAAAAGGGGTTGGGGAGGGACAAGCCTCTTTTGGTCCTTTCTATTGCATTCAGGCCACCCACCCTAGGGCAGGTGTACCACTCATACCCTTGATCCCAGCACTGGACCATCAACAAATACAGCGTCTAGAAGCCCGCCCCTATGACATCATGAGGCTTTGGAGGGAACACAAAGACACAAACTGTAACAATGGTGAATGCATAAATATTACTTTAAGATGGAAAATATTTTTTAAAGTCTGAAAACAACTCGTCTTCTGATGTTATGATCATAGTTTTGGCTTTATTCCTGACTCCCATGTGTCAAGATGTTAGGCAGTTCATTTCATCTGAAGGCTAATGTGTTTACCAGTTTTTGAGTCTGATTTCTGTTAGGGAATGTCACTAAACACAGGCTGCTAAAAATACCAAAACTTAGGCCTGAAACTAAGTACTATTATGCTAATATTGGGATAATTTCTAATAGAGTATCTCTATAGATAACTTCCCTGATTTATTAGCAAAGAAGCAACATTATTCTTGTATGCCTATCCAAAAGGTGAACAAAGCACCCAAGATGCACCACCGTACTTACTTGGCCAGATTAAGTCATACATGAGCTCCCCCTGCCATATTGAGATGATCCTTACTGTTTCAGGAACAAATTGTTCCTAAACCAGAGGAGGAGGTCGCACAGAAGAAAACGATATCCCAGAAGAAACTGAAGAAACAAAAAATTTATAGCACGGAAATAAATGAAGCATAAAATAAATGCAAATAAAATTGAAAAAAGGAAGTGGGTTAAGGAGAAGGTGTCAGATGGTGTCCACCTTATCCATATATGAAAGAAGGAGCTAAAAGCTGCTACTCTTAAGGGAGGAATGGGTAAAGCTGGCTGTAGTTTATAGGGCTGAAAGCAGAAAACTTTTGACTTAGGAAGACTCAACCCTTCTTTGATTATATCAAAAAATGTTTTCATTCCTGAACCCCACTACCCAGAACTGGGGTGTCTTTTAGGGGGTTATTTCCTCTGTCTTGGCAATATCTGGATGTGGTGGAGTTACTGCCTCAAAAGAAAGTGTACCTGAGTACCCGTAAGAGTTTATGATTAGCAATGTCGTGATCAGAAGGTTAGAGGAGTTGGGTTGTAGGTCGACAGGAGGAAGGAGAGAGCCAATTGGAGAAGCAGAGTTGTTTTGTTGACTGATGACACAAAAAGGGCCACAGGGGCAAGATATAGTCTTGACTGTGATGGGCCTCTGATGAAAACTTTGTAGAAGCCAGAAAGTTTGGAGCATCTGATGAATTTTTTTTAGCACTCCTGGGCATCCAAAGTCAGAACCAGGGAGGTTTGGGGGTTAGCTCAGTGATTTAAGTGCCTGTGCAAGGAATCCCAGTCAGGCGCAGGGGCCAAGGTTCATTCCCCAGGCCTGCCATGCTGCCCGGCCCTGCCCCCGTGGGAACACTGAGACAGCAATTGAGACTGGGCGTGGTGGCACACACCTGTAATCCCAGATCTTGGGAGGCTATAAGCAGGCAGATCACTGAGTCCAATCTAGTAGTGAGGCCCTGAACACCCTGTAGACCTTCCCCTAAAAATCAGAACCATCAGCCAGGGCAGTGTCTCTGGGGTTGACTTTTTCAGAGACAAATAATCTAGTTAATTGCAGACTCAGGAACCAAGATCAGCCATTGGGGACAGATGGAAGCAGATCCAGTGAGTGGGTTGATCGGAGTCATAGTTTGAATGATTTCAAAAAGTATGAAAGGAAAAAAACTGTTTTGGTGGGAATAAAACCAAGGAAAGCATCCTTGAAGCCAGAGATTGCAGAGAATTTCTAGAAGATTGCTCTGAGAAAGCAAAGAGTTGGTTTGTGTCACAATAGCAACAGATGCTGTAAAAGAAGTTAGAGAGGGTGGCATCACTTGTGTATCTTTTTCTTTTTCTTAAATTGCAGGTATGCATGATATCTTTTATTACAATTTTTTAAAAGAATACAAACTAGTGATAGAAAAGAAAAACAGCTTTAAAAATGATACAAGATTTCACTAGACAAAGTAATAGGAATTCAACAATGGTTGCTGCATTACATGATGCTATCTTCAAATTAGTTGTTGAGATTACCAGATATAAACATGTAGGGGCTGCTTAGATAGCTCCGTGGCACAAGTGCCTGCTTGGCAAGTGCAAGGTCATGAGTTTGAACCCCAGTCCCGCAAAAAAAAAAGTAAGATAATTTAAAGAAAACAAAAATAACAAAGAAGTTATAAGAAATTCAACACCCCAGGCCTGCTGTGCTGGCCCGGCCCCCAGGGCACTCTGAGACTGAGACTGGGCATGGCTGCACACGCCTGTAATCCCAGCTCTTGGGAGACTATAAACAGGTGAATCACTAGCAGTCCAATGTAGTAGTGAGACCCTAAACACCTTGTAGACCCCTCCCTAATATACACAAAAAAAAAAAAAAAAAAAAGAAAAAAGAATTTTTTTTCTTCCTCTGAAAGAGAGGGGAGTTCCAGAACCATGGGCTGAAACTCTCTGGATACCAAGAGGGGCCCCAAAAAGCCATATCTTGGCCTTCTTAGCCCTCTAGGAAATGGCAGTGGACTCAAGCCAATGTTGGATATTTTGGGTGACGTCTATCAAAGAGGTCTTTGGACTAGCATTCAAAACCAGGGCTAGGATAGGGAAGAAAAGGCTGATTATCAGATCAGACAGTCAGGGTTCTGAAGTTAATCTTGAGGGTTTTAAGAGCTCACCAAGCAGTAGTGTTGGCCAGAGCCTTGCCGTACCACAACAGGAGGCCGCGACCCCTCAGAATCAGCCTGGTGGAACTTGACGAGGGGGGCAGGGTTAGAAAACTCTTAGGACCCAGGAGTTAGCCTGGGACAACCTGGAACTGCCCACTGCTCCTGGGTTGCAGAAAGTCTCCATCCTCAGTTCCCATTCTAGTTTTGGCACCAGGTGAGAAGGGGAAAGGCAGGATATAAACTCAACAGTTCAAGCAGGGTCCTCTCTGATCTAGTGAACAGAAGAGAGAAAGTGCTCTCTTATAGACTTGGGGGATCTTAAGGCTTTGGGGGCGGTGATAGGGGTGATTTTCTAACAGGAAAGAGTTTAACAGGGGATTCTTTATTTCCTTCCTTTCTTTCTTTTAGTCCTGGGAATTGAACTCGGAGATCAGGCTAAGTCTCCCACTCACCCTACCTTTTATTTTTTTTCTTTCATTTTTGAGTCAGGATCATGCTAAATTGCCCTGACTGGTCTTGAACTTGCGATCCCCCTACCTAAACCTCTCAAGTAGCTAGGATTACAGGCATACACCACCGTGTGAAGCTGTATTTTAAATCTCTTAGCTTACTAAATGTATACAATTATCAGGTGTTTCTTTTTTATTTTAAAATTTGCTGAATGTTGAAAATTTGCTATGATTTAGTCTTGAACAGATTTCTCTGGAAGGCAGCTTCTGCCTTTCTCACTAGCCTATCTTGCCTCCCCTTTGCTTTGTCCATTTAAAAGGATAGAGTAAACACCGCACAACTTAGAAACAACAGGACTTCATTGCCTACACTGCTGGAGGCTGGGAAGTCCTTAGGTCGAAGCACCAACAGGGCCAGGTCTGAGAAGGAAGGCTCACTCTGCTTTCATCTCATTCTTTTTTTTTTTTTATGGCCCAGGGCTGGCGCAGCATGTGGTGCCGGGGATCGAACTGTGATCTCTGCGGCTGCCTAAGCTTTCCGAAGCAGGCGCTTTAGACCACTGAGCCATCCTACCAGCCCTCACTCTGCTTTCAAGGTGGCTTTTTTTTTTTTTTTTTTTTAAATCTTTTTGAGACAGGGTCTGTCTATGCAGTTCAGGCTGGCCTTGAGCTCACTTTTGTAGCCCAGGTTGGCCTCGAACTCACACTGGTCCTGCTGCCTCAGCCTCCCAAGTACTGGGATTACAGGTGTGTGCCACCATACCGGGCCCTTAGGTGGCATCTGCCTACTGTGACTTCATTTGGCTAAAAGGCACAAACAACTTCCAGGCACACCAAGCTCAGGACCTAATCACCGCCCATCTTCATTTGCCTGTTCCTTTGTTGATTTGTTGTTTGTTTGTGGCTAGGTCTTCCTATGCAGTCCAGGCCAGTTTTGAACTCACTAGATAGCCCAGGCATGCTTTGAACTCACAGGTGCTATCAAGCTTCGTATCTTAATAGAAAATTAGATTAGGACTTCATCCTATCAACATGTGAGAATTCAAGCATTCAGACCCTATCAACCTTGAACTTCATCCTCTAAAGTTGAACTGCTTACTTGTCATTCACATCTAACTTCCATATTTTAGTTACATGTCCAATGGGGCAGCTGCTACATACAACTCAGCTATATAAACTTTTTATGCCAGATGGCAATGGTATATGCCTGTAATCCTACCTTCTGAAGGCTGAGGTAAGAGGACTGTAAATTTAAGGCCCGGCTGGGCCACTTAGTGAGACCCTATCTCAAAATAAAATATAAAGAGAGCCAGAGATGTACTTAGTGGTAGAGAGTCTGTGGATTTAATTTCCACTGCTGTAAAAATAAAAAGTTAAATTTTTGTTGCTGGGTTTTTTTTGTTTTCTTTTAAAAATTAAAATAATTGATTTGCACCTAGGGCCTTGTGCATGTAGAATACATACTGTCGTGTGTCCAGCCCCTAAAATTAAATTTGAAATTCAACCCTTCTCCAGTACCAACCACATTTCAAGTATTAGGTAGCCACATGTGACTAGTAATTATCTTAGTAGACGATGTAGGTATGGAGCATTTCCATCAACACAGTAAGGTCTACCTGATAGCACCGTCCTAGAGCCGTTGGTCCTGTCTTCCCTCTTAGCCTTCTACCCGCTTTGCTCTTTCCCTACCTACTTAAAGCCAATGTATTCTTCAAAATTTGTATTAGGTATAGCTTACTGCAAGAAACAATACCAACCAGTCCTGTTCACTCAAATTTCTGAATCAACTTCTCTTACTTTGGTTTTGTAACTTTATTATGAGAAAACTATTAAACCTAAGATTTTAGGTTTTTGGGTTTTTTGGGTGGGACTGGGGTTCAGACTCATGACCTTACACTTCCCTGGCAAGCACTTGTGCCACAGAGCTATCTCCCCAGCCCCTAAGATTTTAGGTTTACATATATATTTTTTCTTTCTACACTGTGTACTTTTATATCACCTTGGACCTACTACATTCATTTCATGTAAATATTGGGAAAGTGGACCAAACATGAGAGTCAAATGTCTCATTTTGAATCCTGGCCTCTCCACTTACTGTCTTTGGGACCTTAGACAGCTGAGTCTTAGTTTCCTTCCTCTTTTATAAATTGGAGTGGTAAACCAAGAATTCAGCTTTGTAATTGGAGATCATGTGAATATAATAGGAAGATAATGATACATTTTACTTTTAAAAGATAAAAATACAACAAAGAAGGAGGCAATAATTTTAAGAGTACCGTAGTTGACTTGTTCTTCTCTCCTTTCTGTATGATCTTTTGACTAACTTCTTTAAATGCAGGTGTTCAGTGTTCTAACATATCTTACCTCTATGAAAAGTTTACAAATCATTGCTACCTCTTAATTTTTTTAATCTTCTATTTTCTCTTTATCTTGGCTTTTAAGACCTCTAGTGTCCCAGCCAAAGCTTATCTATCAAATCTTTGAATCATACAGCTGCCATTATTCTTTTTTATACTATAGGAGTGGATCTTTTTCTTGTCCTGCTAATGTGTGTAGTCAGTCCGGCCTCCCAGTTCTTATGTTGTGCTGCGTTATCTCCGGGAGGCACCCTCCTTCCCCTGCCTGCACTTGGTCTACCTACCTACTCTTTAAGGTCTAGATCAGTGGCTGGAGCTGTACCCCAGGGGTAGAGCGCTTGTGCCACAAAAAGAAAAAAAAAAAACTAACTCAGATCTTATGTCTTTCCTTAAGGTTTTCATAAGTAGTTTTTAGAATCCAACTTTCCTGTACTTTATGATTTATATATTATCTTTGCTTGAATGCATACAAAATTATGTTGTCTTTCTATATTGCTACATATTTTGACATTATATTGTTTCATTTTCTATTATCTAATTTGAATTAATGTTATTTTTATAAGAATGGATATTATGCTCTATTTCTTCCTTATTTGCCAATGGCGAACACATGATAAATTTTTAAATGAATATTTGTTTGTTAAATAATATGTATGATGAGGGCTGGGGAGATAGCTCAGTAGAATAAGCACTTGCCTGGCAAGCACAAAGACCTGAGTTCAATCCCCAGTTTCTCAAAAAAAATATATATGTATATAATATTTATGATGAATGGCATGGCAGACATAGATGACAGCATATGATGGAAATCTTCATAGGACTTTTGCTTGCTTGTAGATGCTGCTCTCCACTGACTTATTTATTTTGCATGGCCTGGAGAATGGCCTCTCATCCACACACTTTCATCTTTTTTGAGAGATTACTCAGCACTGAGCTTCTAGAAAGAGTGTTGTACTGGTGCTGAGCAGGTCTCTCATTATCAGATTATTCCTCAGAAAAATCTCTCTGTTAGCCCTTTTACAGATTTTTTTTTAAGATAAAAGGAAATACTATCATGTAGTTGATAATGATGGAATGATGTAAAAATTGATATTATGATAGCCCTACAGGAATAAATAGTTAATTTTCTTGCCTATTCTGTAGTATATGAATATCATATGACATTGCAATGAACTATTTTAGGAGAAAAAAAAGATATATCTGCACCAAAGAATGTTCTGGAAGATATAAATCTAAGTTTTTTATTAAATCCCTAGAGAGAATGTGTGTTTTGTTTCAAAGCCCCCACAAAGGGCTTTGAAAGAAAGTAACCAGAGTGTTGGCTAGTTCTCTGTGGATACATGGCATGCGGCCAGGCAGGCCAGGCATAGCGACACATGCTTCTTATCCTAGCTTCTCTGGAGGCTGAGGTAGGAGGCTCCTAAAGTCAAGTCTGCCTGGACAACTCAGCAAGACTTTCAAAATTAAAAGGGTTAAAGGTGTAGTTCACTGGGGAAGTGCTTGCTTGCCGTACACCGAGGACTTGGGTTCTATCCCAGTATCACAAAAAAGATGTCAAGGACATTGGTCAAAAATTAAATTCTGGACCAGCGAGATGGCTCAGCAGTCTAAAGCACCTGCTTAGGCAAGCTTAGGCAACCACAGGGACCGAGGTTCGATTCCTGGCACCACATGCTCTGCCAGCCCCACCCCCAGGGCAGGCTGAGCCGGCCATAATTAAAAAAAAAAAAAGATTTAATTAAAAAAATTAAATTCTAATAACTTCTGTCATTTCAGCTGCATGACTTTATGCAAGTTCTTCTGTCTGTCTGAACATTAGTCTACCTACCAAATAGGACGGTATTGGCGAACCTTGTAACGTTTGAGTTCTCAAACTGCAATTCAAAGCACACTTATTTATTGGAAAGTTCTAACACTGTAATTAAACTTGACTACTGATATTTTAGCTTAGAAAAAAACAACCTATACATTAACATCCTTTTTTCTTGAAAAGTAAAAGAGCTTTCAATGATACAAACTTCTACTGAAAGGTAAAAGTTGGCATTTCGTGTGCTGTTGTGCGCTGTTCTCCAGTGCTTGACCGTGGGGCAATGTTGGGGCCGCCTGGCTCTCACGCCTGCCGAGTGGACTCTGTTTTTGCTGCAGCTAGAGTGCCATTGGTTCCTCACCACTGAAATAGGGAGTGGATGTCTGTTTTTAAGGTTGTTAGGTTTATGTAAGATACTTATGAGAAATACATATCAGGGTAGAGCACTGAAAGTGAATATCTTTGTGCCTAATTATTTAGAAATAGACCGTAAATAGAAATAGACCGTAAACCCTAAATTACAGTGGCTTAACAAGCTGGAAGTGTCTTTCTTTGACCACACAAGATAGGTATCAGGGAACCAAACTCGTATGTTGCTGCTAGGCCATCCTTGGCCTCAATCTCCTGGTTAAAAATGGTCACATTTGCATGCAAGGCATCAGGATAGAGAAGGTAGGGTGAGCGAGAACACCATGTGTGTGCTCCAGCCTTCTGAATGGGATTCCTGAGGCTAGCACCTGAAATTTCTACCCCACATATCATTGGTCAGAATATCAAGAATCAAGTACACTTCACTGCAAGGGAGGCTGAGAATTGTA
Source organism: Capromys pilorides (assembly GCA_004027915.1). Taxonomy (NCBI): domain Eukaryota; kingdom Metazoa; phylum Chordata; class Mammalia; order Rodentia; family Capromyidae; genus Capromys; species Capromys pilorides. The sequence goes on along the minus strand of PVKN010003371.1, from coordinate 28,462 downwards.
GCTGTTCTCAGCTGCCATGGTCCAGCTAAAAAGGTTATTATGATATAAGGTGGGAACAATTCCTTGTTTTATACTATGGAATGAAAGTTAAAAGATTGACTTCGATGACACCAGTATAATTTGTCTTATTGTTTTTACAAAGAAATAATCCTAAATGGAGCACAAAGGCAATTTCTACATTTAATAGGACAGAGAAGTGGGAGTGATACAGCAAAGAAAAAGGACCTCGGGTAAGTCCTTGGTGACTCTCTTAACATTTACAATAGCTCAGGAAGAGAAAAGGAAACTAGTAGAAGGCGGAAGGGGATAACAGCCTCACTGGCTGTCTGGAAAGTTGAGAATGTTTCAAGGCGGGAAATATTAGCTGTGTGAAACGCTTCGCAGAGACTGGGTAGAATGAGGACAGGAAACACACACTGGTTTGGCCACACAGACGTCACTTATGATCCTCATCAAAGAGGCTTTAGTGAGAGCTGATGCTGATGTCAGGCTGGAGAGTGCTAATGGTAAGTGGATCAGGAGGAAAGAAACAGTTATCTTGAGAGGCTCTGCTGTCCAAAGGAGAAAAATTAGCAGAGGCTTGCAGGCCGATCAGGACAGTTTTTCCCTTATGCTAGGACCAGATAGAGTATGTTTGCAGATTTGTTTTCAAATAGGAATCAACTAGCAGGCCGTCTTGCACCTGTAGTCATTGGTGCTTACAGCAGAAAAAAGAGACATTTGTTCTTCAGAAATCCCTGTAGAATCAGCTGTATATTTTTCTTTATACTGGATTTAAAGTTTCAGCAGTGAATTGCTTTTGATTCATGAAAGAGTTCAGTGTATTCTGCCATGATAAATATATGTTGCTAGAAAAATTTGTGTTCCTTGGACACAGTATTAGGAACTACCCAGTTGCTGAAACACTTCCTAATATAATACTTCTGGTTAACCAAAGTAGTAAATATTTTATCTAAATAATTGCAGAATACTTGTAAGACATCAACACTGCTTATATTTCAAAGGCACTGCTTATATGTACCTTGTTGAGAAACTAAAAATATATAAATGAGCTGCATAATAGCTAGTCAGGGTATTTTTCTTAAGTACCTGCTATGTTCCAGGCACTGTTTATGGCCTGATTCAAGGCTGAATCAGGGTCTCCCTTCAAGGAATGCTTACACTTTAAGAGCTGGGTGGGAGAAAACAAGGAGGTACAAGGGCAATTTTGTGTACCAAAACTTCTAAGCAGAAAACAAAATAGAATCATATAATAGAGAGTGGCTTGAGCAACTACTTTTTTTTAAAAAAAGTTTATTTTTATTTTATTTTTTTAAACCTCATTTATTTACTTATTTGTGTTCTGGCTGGCTCAGCCTGCCCTGGGGGTGGGGCTGGCGCAGCATGTGGTGCCAGGGATTGAACTGTAGTCCCTATGGCTGCCTAAGCTTGCCTAAGCAGGCGCTTTAGACCACTGAGCCATCTCGCCAGCCCTTTTTTTTTTTTTTTTTAATTATTTATTTATTCACTCATTCATGTTATGGCTGGCTCAGCATGTGGTGCCAGGGATCGAACCGCAGTCCCTGCAGTTGCCTAAGCTTTTCTAAGCAGGCGCTTTAGACCACTGAGCTGTCTCACTGGCCCCCTTGAGCAACTACTTTTGCTAGTCAAAGAAAGCCTTTTTGAAGTGGCCCTAGTTAAGACTGCATAATGGAGAAAGGAAGTTCAAGTCAGATAAAATAGCAAGTACAGATCTCCTCAGGTATTTGGTAATGAGAAGATAAATGGACTGGTGTGACTAGAACAGAAAATAACCTAGGAATGGAATGGTAGGAGTTGGGAATAATGTATGTTAGGGCAAGATTATCTGAGCTTTCTTAATTAGGATAAGGAAATTGAATTTGGACTTTTTTATTAATGAGAATTTATTGAAGGGTTAAATCAAGGTAGACACATGATTAGATTTATGTTCAGAGAGTCCAGTCTGACTATTATGCAGACCAGGCCTAGAAGTCCATATGATGGATGAGGTTGTGGTAGTAGAAAGGTTAAAATAGATTCAGGATGTTTGGGGGTGGTCATCCTGATAAGATGTACTGATGGACTGGACATGGGATGATTTTTGTGAGAAAAATCACAAATTCATCAAAAACTTTTATTAAATATCTGTCCCGAAGGGCCTGCCAGATAGCTCAGTGGACTAAAGCACCTGCTTAGGCAGATGCAAGAATGAGGGTTTGATCCCCAGCCTGCCATGCCAGCCCCATGCCTGGGATACCCTGAGATGGGCACTGCGACTGGGTGTGGTGGCGTGTGCCTATAATCCCTGTGCTTGAGCTGTAAACAGGAAGGATCACTACCAGTCAAATCTGTGTAGTGAGACCCTGTACTAAATACTAAATGAGAAAGAAAGAAAGAAAGAAAGAAAAATACCTGTCCCCAGATAGTGTCCTATTACTGAAAAAATACATACACTAACATAAACAATTACTCCCTGTTGCCCTTAGTAATTTTTCTTACTTCTTCTTACTTTCATGGATTTTTTCAAAGCAACTAAATGACGCTGTAAGATTAACTTTGATGTATTAGTATGAGGTGAAAGATATATTATTTCAGTTTTAAAGACTTGATTACCAAATGGGAAATAAGGCACACAGATTGCAGTAAAGCATAGAGGCCACTGATTTATCTGAATGTCTGTATTTTTCTTTACTAGACCCTGAAACACAACCACAGGAAAGCTCCCTTGCTTCCAAGCCACCTTGCTACTCGCCAGTGTCTGATTGTGCACCCTCCTAGCACTGGCTTCAATGCTGATGTCCATTGGACCATACTCATCACTATTTTCAGATGAAATTACTCTATGGTAATTCATTCAAAAATCATAAAACGCCACCTTCTCTGAGTCCTGGGACACTGTTACCTCAGGCTCCCCTCCTCCCCAGCAGCTCTTGGAACTTACTAGAGAATGCTGCCTTGCCAGCGATCTGGTGGACAGAGGAAGGGATAACAGATTAAACGCATAGCTGAGACCTGAGCACATGCTGATGTGGCTTGTAACTTCTTGTGGGAAATTCCAATGTTGCCTGCAGGTGTCTCCCTCCTCGCTGAGTTAAGATGGCCCTCTGTCAATGCAAGAGTTCTGATTAAGCACTTCAGCTTCTGTTATACATGATCAGGCCTGTCGCCGGCTTGTCTAACTTTTAATACATGTAGTGCTGCTCTTAATCAGAAGTTTAGAATTCTTGTTCTCTCCAAGAATTAATGTGCTTTCTATAGAGTCAAATGAGAAATAACCTCATCTTATGAGCCACAAGGGCTCTGCCATCACTTTCCAACTATGCCTTGAGCATACTTCCGGCCACAGACAGTATTAAAGTGAGTCAGAAGGATTATGCTCTAATAAAACCTTATTGGCAAACACCAGCAGTGGATTCAAGTCAGCCAGAATGTACCTTTCTCTAGAACTTTGGTAGACACTCTTATTTTTTTACATATCATTGAAACCTGGACAGAAAAAGCTAATCGAATATGTTTAGGTGCCATAATAGATCAACTGTTCTAAATTATAAGTTTCTGGTCTTGGATTTGAGTAATATAAGGGATTGAGCCCAGGGTCTTCATACCAAACTATATTGCCACCCTTTTTTGGTTGTTTTGTTGAGATAGGTTCTTGCTTAAATAAATTGCTAAATACCCAAACTGGGTTCAAACTTGTGATCCTCCTGCTTCAGCCTCCCAGAGTGCTGGGATTATAGGTGTATACCACATCTGACTCATTTTTTAAACATTTCAAGCAGTGCAATATTTTTATTTTTTGATGCTGGGCATCAAAGTTGTTGGGCCCTCATGAATGTTAGGCAAGACCTCTTCCCTTGAACTATATCCCCAGCTACCCAAAATTGTGTTTGATGTTTTGTTTTGTTTGTATTGGACAGGTAGACATACTACTGTAAGTCTGGATAGTCTACAGCAGAAATATTGAATTAAAAACACTTATAGCTGGCTACCTCCAAGGAAAAGGTGTTTCAATTCCGGCAGGCAGTGGGCATTTACTACACAGAGAAATAGGGCACTGGCCTAAAGATAGCTTATTGGAGAACAAACATGATCAAAATTCTCTAACAAGAGGCTGGGGAGATAGCTCCATGGCATAGGTGCCTGCCTGGCCAGTGCAAGGTCATGGGTTTGAACCCAAGTCCCGCAAAAAAAAAAAAAAATTCTCCAACAGATCCAGCTTTGCTCTCTTTCTGGCCTCTTTGACGCCACTTTGGTCACTCATTTTATTCAGTTGAACATTATTAAATGTTCATTTTGGGGCTGGGGAGATAGCTCCATGGCACAAGTGCCTGCCTGGCAAGTGCAAGGTCTTGAGTTCAAACCCTGGTCCCGCCAAAAAAAAAAAAAGACTTATTTATAGGAGCCGGCGAGATGGCTCAGTGGTCTAAAGCCCCTGCTTAGGAGGGCTCAGGCAACTGCGGGGACTGCAGTTCGATCCCTGGCACCACATGCTGCGCCAGCGCCACCACCAGGGCAGGCTGAGCCAGCCACAAAATGAATAAATAAAGAAACAAACAAACACAACAAGCAAACAAATAAATAAATAAATAAAATTAAAAAAAAAAAAATGTTCGTTTTGTGTATGGTATAACACATTATCTCCTATGAATATGCTTCTAGAAAAAAATGCCTAATCTAAATGATTGGGATCTTCTTTCCTGCCATAGATAGCTCATTCTCTGGCACGTAGGGGATGCTCAATAAGTATTTGTGGCTAAATTAATACATAGAAGTATAAATCAATAAATTGATATTATTGTTAATTATTCTCATGGAATTAACATGAATCAGTAGATGAACTGATAAATGCAACAAGACAAAGCTGATATCTGTCAACTCAAAGAGATCCCAAATGGTCTATAGTGTCTAATAATTTCAACAAGATTACTGAAATATCTGTTCTTTTTTTTTCATTGCCACCTCCCACACTTTGAATTAAATAATACAGCAGATTTTGTTTAAGAAAAAGATAAAGAAGTTAATTTAGGGGCTAGAACCAGACAGGTATCTGCTGGCTGGCAGAGTGTGAATTTCTTTTTAAACACTAAGTAATAGTGATAATATAATAGAGCTTTTAAAAAATCTATTTAAAAAGTCTGCAATTATAAGGACTTTGGGGACTGGGGAGATAGCTCAATGGAATAAGCACTTGCCTGGCAAGTGCAAGGTCCTGAGTTCAATCCCCAACACTGCCAAAAATAAATAAATAAATGAATAAGTGAATAAAAAAATTGATAAGGATTTTTGTGTTTCTGTTCATCTTCTTTTCCTACTTTATTTGGTGGTTTTTGAGACAGGATCTTACTATAGTGTTCAGACTAGACTCAAACTCATGATCTTCATGCCTAAACCTCCCAAGTAGCTGGAATTAGAAGTATGTGTAATCATACCCAGCAAGTTTTTTTTTTTTTTTTTTTTTTTTTTTTTTTTTTTTTTTTTTTTTTTTTTTTTTTTTTTTTTTTTTTTTTTGAGACAGGGTCTCACTATGCAGTTCAGGCTGGCCTTGAGCTCACTTTTTGTAGCGCCTTGAGCTCACTTTTTGTAGCCCAGGCTGGTCTTGAACTCGCACCGATTCTCTTGCCTCAGCCTCCCAATTTTGTAGGTAGCTGAATTAGATAGAAATATTATAGGCAGTCAGACAGGGCCAGACCCTCAAGGATGACACGGAAGACAAGGTGACTTTACAACTAGAGACAGACATTCCTCTGCTACAGGCCAGATCTCAAGACAAGTGTAAACAAAAGCAAGTACATACTTCCTTAAGGGTGGACATCAGGGATTGATATGCTAAATAAGGATCACTCACCTTGAAAGAACCAGGAAAGAGTCACCAGCCCAAGCCCACCAGGAATAGACCTTGCTCTGCATTCTTGCCCACTTGCTAGGTGACTTGCTTTCCCATTGGATCCCGATTTTAATCAATTTTACCTGAGCAATGGTTGACCACAGTTTTATCCCACTTCATACCCACCTAAGCCAGTTCCCATGTCTTCTCCACAACCTTTAGACCCCCCTCACCACATGGTTTTCTTGTATAAAAGTCCCTGGAAGAGATAGCTTCCCAGAGACACCCATTCGGGAGCCCCTTCCTCTCTCTCTCTCTCTCTCTCTCTCTCTCTGACAGGATCTTTCTTTCTCTCAATAAATATGTTCTGCTCATTACCTCCATTTCTTCCTAAATTTCATTCTTCGGTTGTAGAGAACACAAACTCTTGTCCCAGGTATTTTTCAGGTTGGGGATCAGTTTTCCCTATATCTTTTGGAGGTTCCCTATTGGAAGTCATCCACCCCAGGTCAGTTTTTTTCTTTCTGCATCACCAAGTGCTGGGACTACAGGCATGCGCCACCATGGCCTGGGCCAGCAAGTTGTTTTTACAGATAAGAAATTGCATTTTAGAGAGACAAGGATGGGGGCTGGGGATGTGGCTCAGTGGTAGAGTGCTTGCCTTGCATGTACAAGGCCCTGCGTTTGAACGTACACACCCCATGAGAGAAAATGGGAAGCAATTTCTTTTTTCTCACTGTCTCCTTTTATCAGAAATAAAATTGTAGGGCCGGCGAGATGGTTCAGTGGTCTAAAGCGCCTGCTTAGGAGGGCTCAGGCAACTGCGGGAACTGCAGTTCGATCCCCGGCACCACATGCTGCGCCAGCGCCACCACCAGGGCAGGCTGAGCCAGCCACAAAATGAATAAATAAAGAAACAAACAAACACAACAAGCAAACAAATAAATAAATAAAATTTAAAAAAA
>PVKN010003371.1:0-21573 GCA_004027915.1 Capromys pilorides | reverse complement strand
GAAATAAAATTGTGAAGGCAAGCATGGTCGCACATTCCTATAATCCCACCACTTGGGAGGCTGAGGCAGGAGGATCTTTGCAAATTCAAGGCCAGACTGTGCTGCATAGACTCCAAGGCCAGTCTGGATTCTACATAGCAAGACCTTGTCTATCAGTGAATGAATGAATGATTGAATGAATGAAGTAAAACTGTGGTCTAAGAGGGTAGGCCAGATAGCTCAGCAGATTAAAGTGTCTGCAAGCAGTAGGCACAGTGGCCAGGGGTTCGATCCTGGGCCTGCCACATTGGCCCCACCCCTGGGACATGATGAGATGGCAATTGAGGCTGGGCGTGGTGGTGCACGCCTATAATCCTAGCTCTTGGGAGGCTGCAAGCTGGCAGTTCACTATGAGTCTGATCTAGTAGTGAGACACTGAACACCCTGTAGACCCTTCCTTAAAAAAAATACAGAAAAAAGGAAATTTTTGGTGTAAAAGACTGATAGTCTGATGTCTTATTTCTTTTCTAATATATAAGATTATATATTTACATGTTTTATTTTTCCTTTCTAAACACTTAAGTCATCCTGCTGTTATACCAGATGAACATGACTTTGTAAATAACATTCATTCCTTTTAAGCAGTAGTCCTTTAAAATTTTTTAAATCTATCATGAAATGTCAGCAGCAACTTCCTACCCCAAGTTAATAGAGCAGTCAATGTGTGTACTGGATCAAAAGAGGGAACTACCATTTATTGATTCTCTTCTGTTCTAGGCACTAGTTGTCATTATCGTGATGACTGCTTAGCTGTACTGAGTAAATGCTAAGTGGCAGTCCCTAGGGTCAGGACCACATATATTCTGTCATATTCCTCTCAACACTCTGTGAGAAAGATGGTATCAGTGTCTTCAGAGGGATTGTGATGAAGAAACTCAAACTTGTGAGTAAATTTAAATTCTTTCCCAGATCTCACAGCAAGCTCTGATAGGAAGTTAACAAATTAAATTTCACATCTCATTCAATGTTCCCCCAAATTCTACATGGTGGACATTGTATTATAGAGAGGAGTATTACAAAATAATTCTTCTAAACGAAGAAATGACTACATGTAGTGTTTCCTCTGTCTTTAGAAAGAAAGAAAGAAAGAAAGAAAGAAAGAAAGAAAGAAAGAAAGAAAGAAAATAAGCCAGGGATATAACCCAACAGTGCAAGTGCTTGTCTGACAAGCACAAGGTCCTTAGTTTGATTCCCGATTTAAAAAAAAAAAGATGTGGTGTTATATGCCTAGAATCCCAGCACTCAGGAAACTGAGATAGGCAGGTTGTTATGAGTTCAAGACCAGCCTGGGCTACAAAGTGAGCAAGCAGCCTGAACTGCATAGTGAGACTGTCTCAAAAAAGACAAAACATAAATAAAATAAAATAAAAATTTACAAAACTCTTCACAGTTAGAAATGTAGTTTACATTTCAACCCAATACACTCATATGCATATGTGTAACTAAAACAAAACTGTGACCTTTGATGTTTTCTGTTTTAACTCTTATTAGTGGATCACAATCTATCGTTTGAAATACAGCGAATACAATGTGCTACTATTCATTGTGTTCTTAGTATGACTATGACACACAACAAGCCAAATATTCATCTCATTTTCCCAACTAACCTTTCTTTCTTTCTTTCTTTCTTTCTTTCTTTCTTTCTTTCTTTCTTTCTTTCTTTGTTTTTTGATGTTATGAGCAAAATATATTTATTGGGAAAAGAAAACTTCTGTCCAAGAGAGAGACAGAAGGGGAGCCTGAGTGGGTTGTCCCTGGGGAAACTGTCTCTTCCAGGGACTTTTATAGTATAAAGTTTACAGTGAAGTGGGTCTAAGATGGTGGAGAACATGAGAACTCACTTAGGTGGGAATGAGGTGGGACAAAACTATGGTCAATCAATGAGATTACAAACATAATTGCCCAGGGGCCTGGGGAGATAGCTCTGTGGCACAAGTGCCTGCCTGGCAAGTGCAAGGTCAAACCCCAGTCCCACAAAAAAAAAACCAACACATAATTGCCCAGGTAAAACTGATTAAATCAAGTACTAAATGGAAAAGTGAGTCACATAGCAAGTGGGCATGAATACAGGACAGGGTCTCTTCCTGTTGAGGGTTGGGTTAGTAACTCATTAGGCCTTTTTCAAGGTGATTGATTTATTTAGAATACCAATGCCTGATGTCCATCCCTAAGGAAGTATGTGACTGTATTTGTTTCCTCTTTTGTCTTGAGATCTGGCCCATACAACAGTGTCTGTCTCTTCCAAAGTTGCAAAATCATCTTGTCTTCCATATTGTCTACTTGAAGGCCTGCCCCTGTCTGACTGTCTATAATATTTCTATCTAATTTAGCTTCCTACAACACTAGGACCTGCCCCATTTTAGCCTTGGTTGCCTTTAGCACATGACAGGGTCTGACAGTTGATCTTCAGTTTCCCTGATGGAGGAATTGCATTTTCTTTTGGGTAAAGGCAGTTCAGTTCTTGGTCACATCCAGAGGGCTTCAGGAACATAAGAGAGGGCAAAGGGCATACTGATCAGAATTCCTGGTCCAGGAGTCTTGCCCCACCATCTTAGTTTTTGCAGTCATTAGCAACAAGGACCTCACAGTTGACGAAAAGGTGCCTCAGCTGGAGACTCCTTCAGTAGGGAAGATGAGGAGCACCTTCTCTCTCGCTGATGTTTTCCTAAAAAATGGGAAATTCAGGCTTCAGTCCTATTGATACAGGAAGACAAACTGATCCCAGGTGGATGAATGACCTCCAAATGATACAGGGAACCTCCAAATGATATAGGGAAAACTGATCTCTCAACCTGAAAAGTACCTGGGACGAGTTCGTGTTCTCTAAAACCAAAGAATGAATTTAGGAATAAATGGAGATTATGAGCAAAATAGATTTATTGGGGGGAAAGAAATCTCCTGCCTGAGAGAGGGACAGAAGGGGGGCGGTCCTGAGTGGATTGTCCCCTCATAATTTATTTAAGCATGACATATTGAATGCTTACTGTATCTTGGATACAATGTTTGTTTCTGGATAAACAAAGTTAAGTAAGATTTAGTGCTTACCTTGAACTCAAATAGGAAAGCCAGACAAAAGGATAGTAACTCTGCATGAGTGTTAGGCTGCCGGAATGAGCCATGAGCGATAGAAGGATCCAGAGAGGAGTAGGAAGAACGAATTCTCTTAGTGGATGCTCTGGAAAGAACTCATAAGGTATTGATTTAGGAAACATCCTGTGCAATGAGTAAGCATTTTCCAGGGTCAAGGGAGAATGGCCTTTCTGGTAGAGGGAATTGCATTTGCAAAGACCAGAAGGTTTGAAAGTATAGAACTTGTGCCAGCAATACCAAGAAGTTTAGAGTAGCAAGACTTTAGACTCATAATAGAGAAGGAGGCAGAGAGAAAATGGAATTACCTGTAGGCCTTTTAAGATTGGATTTTCTTAGAGAATGAGAAGCACAAAGAGGTTATGCATGTAGGATCTGTAAGCCAGGATATCTGTACTTTAGGAAGACAATTCTGTCAGCTGATTTAAGGATGATTTACAGAAAAAAGAGAGGCAAGAGGTTCATGCACTGCTTCTAATGGGCAAAAAAGCAGTGATGGACATATGAAAAATGGTCTCAACCCTGGGGTTCAGTTCCTTATATAGCTATGTGCTAAATACCATGATACTAGAAAAGAATAAATGATCTTTGATCTTGAAGAGTTCTCTGTCTTCTGGGCAAAATAGATAGAAGCAGATCGCTGCAATATTACAGTGATTGCTTGTTATGATAAAGGTTGGCACACAGAGCAAACATGAGGGTTCACAACCTGGACTAAAAGTTCATAAAGGCCCCCAGAGAAGGAAGCATCCAGGTGTAACCTAAAAGAATGAATAGGAGCTGGCCAGGTGAAGTTATGGGCAAGGGCACTCACTGCAAGCAGAAGGCAAGGAGAAAGCTAGCCTGAGAATTACAGAAAAGCGAGGAGCACCACGGACTGTAGCGCTGCTAGAGGTTAGTGTGGGTGAGGAATGATGTGAATGAGCCAGAGTGGGAGAGGAAAGCGCACATGAGTTCCTGTGGTGAAACTTGAGGATGCACACACAGTGCTGAGTTAATGTTAAAGAGCTGGCCTCTATCCTGTGCATGGTGCAGAATCACAGAAGTGTTCAAGACCGTGAGAATGACATGAGCAGCTTTGTCATTTAGGCAGCTTAGTCTGATAATGTGGGCAAAAGCAATAGCTAACTTCACTCAAATGATTATACTGTGCCAAGCAATATTATAAGTATTTTACATATATCAGTTTGTTGAAAGACTGCTGATTATCAGTGTCATGCACAGAGATTCCTGACACACAGAATAAGCAGCTTACTCCTGTTTACAGTCGATGACAGAAGAACGCCATCCTCCACCCCCACCTCCAGTCTGACTCACCACAGTGAGGTACCTCGGGGGAGACGAGTGAGTGGCTAGCCCAGAGAGCAGAGACTAGGGTGAGTTATGCTGGGGCAAAGGAAGCAGCAGAACAAAGTTGAGTATGTTAGTGTGCGTGGGCTGATATAACAGAATACCACCAACCCACTGTTTAAATAACAGCACTTTGTTTTCATGGCGCTCTGGAGGTGCATCAGTCGGGGCGCATCACTGTCCGGGTTCTGCTTCATTCCTGGCTCATATGTGAGCACTTTATTTCCGTGCTTTCACATGACCATTCCTCAGTGGTGAGCATGGAGAGAATAAAAGAACTCTCTAGTCTGTCTTGCTTTCTTTTAAACAGCCTTATGGCAGGTTTTTATTTATTTTATTTATTTATTTATTTATTTATTTATTTATTTATTTATTTATTTGCAGGACTGGGGTTCAAACTCATGACCTTGCACTTTCCAGGCAGGCACTTGTGCCATGGAGCTATCTCCCCGGCCCTCTTCCTTCCTTCCTTTCTTTCTTTCTTTCTTTCTTTCTTTCTTTCTTTCTTTCTTTTTCTTTCTTTCTTGTTTCTTTTCTTATCCTGCCTCAGGTTTATTTGTACAAAGAGCACAGGAAGACACCAGACCCCTACAGATGGCACCCCAAGGGTCACACCAGTCCTTCTGTTTTTACCTCAGCAGATAAAGAGGCTTTTACTATGGCGCCTTCATAGGGGCCTGGAAACCTTTGGGAGCCTGGACTGGAGCAGGAGCTGGAGCCTGGGCCTTAGTTGCAGCCTGGGCCTTTGGCCGGCAAGGTCTGTGACCTTTGGCAATGCAGGTTTGGATACGCTTCCCAAGCTTGGGGTGGGCAATATAGGCAAGTTGAGCAAGCCTGAGGTTTACTCCTTTTGGGATAATCTTGGGCTTGACCTCCTTGGGCTTGACAAGGGCCTTGATAGCCTCAGTGTGTGCACTCATGGCCTTGGCATTGTTTGCCTGCATCTTCTTGAAGCCCTTCTTGTGCTTCTTGGCAAAATGCATGTTCCGAAGGAACTTGGGATCGACCCCTTTTAAAGATTCATATCTTTGTGACTGAGGTTTCTTGATGCCATTTCTGTGCCATTTTTGGGACTGGTTGTACATGGTATCATTCTTGGACTTAGCCATAACTGCACTGTAAACCCCAGCTGCCAACCGCCTGGAACCAGAATAAGAAAAAAAACTAGTTTCTTCTTACAGAAACTTGAAACCCCCGACCTTCTGGCTTTATTTGCCTGTCATAACCATCTAAATGCTTAAGTTTAGGGCACAATATGATTTTTTGAGGACATCGGGGCTGGGGAGATAGCTCCGTGGCACAAGTGCCTGCCTGGCAAGTGCAAGGTTGTGAATTCAAACCCTGGTTGCGCAAAAAAAAAAAAAGAATTTTGAGGACACTAACTTTCAACCCATGACAACAACAATTCTGGAAAATATTTGAAGGTAAATATCAGCACAAGCAGGATTAAAAGTGGCTGAGCAAGGACCAGCAACAATTCTAGGTCTTTCCAGGCCTTAGAACTGAGGCACCTAGAAAACAACAACTTGGTGAATAAAAAAAGTAGAGCTTCAGTTGATTAAAGTGCCTGCAAGCTGACTCAGGGGCCAGGGGTGCTGTGCCGGCCCCACCCCCAGGGTGCGCAGAGACGGCCGTTGAGACTGGGCGTGGTGGTGCACACCTGTAATCCCAGCTCTTGGGAGGCTGTAAACAGGTGGATCACTAAGAGTCCAATCTAGTATCGAGACCCTGAACATCCTCTAGACCCTTCCCTATAATGCAAAAAAAAAGTAGAGTTCTAGGAATAAGGAGCAAACTGACAAGAAAACTATGGAGAAACTGAACACAGTGTGGAGAAAAAACCCAAAGCTGCCTGGAAAGCTGAACTCAGCTCCTAGGAAGGCAAACCTGTCTCTACTAACATGAGGAAAGCTTATAAAGGGTCAGCATCTTGAGAAAGAAAGAATGAACTAGATAAACAGCATTTGTACCCATGAAAAGCCCACAGCTATTATAGACTACAAAAGCACCATAGCACTTTATTCTAAAAGAAACTCCATGTGGAAGTCTCGATTCAGAGAAGAAATTCAGTTCAACACCAGCCATACTTGAGTGCGGTTAATTGGAAACCATGTTGGTAAGAGGGTGATTGTTTAGGAATGAGCTACAAAACTATATTTCAGGGTTTCTGGGGCCACCCTACCAGAGTGACTCAGTGGATCAACAGCCAAATAAGAGCCACAGTTAGGGTACAAGCTAGACCTCGATCCCCTGAGAATTTTAGGGTCAGGCCAGTAACAAAATAGGGAGTCCTTCCCTAAGTAGTAAGAAGCCAGTGTGGTCATATGTGACTTTTGGAGGGGGCTGGGTCTAAAAGTGCTGGCACAAAGTCCAGCACACTGCTGAAGCTCCACTCTGCTGCCTATATCCAACACAAAATTCAGTGGCCTATTCATTTTCCCCAACTATAAGCATGATCAGGGATACACCCTGACGTGGTTGATTGCTACAGCCTAGGGTATATGGACTGAGGGGCCTCTTGAACAGGGGGTTACCTCCCAAATTCACAAGCCATAAAGCTAGGCAAAGAGAGCTGTGGCTTGAGGTGCACAGAGATACATGCAACTGGGGCTAGCTGGATGAATACAGCTGTAGCGTGGATGCCACTGTCCAATCGTGCCTGCAGGAAAGGTAGGCCATGAAAAACGTGCCTCACAAGAGGACAGTGACGTGCTATCCCTCTCCCATGTAAGGTGAATTTCAACACTACAGACCCTAGGAAGAAACCACTAATTCTAAAACACAGAGGAACTTTTGAGCTCATTTCTTTCTCAAACTGACATTTGGAGGTTTTAGGGATTTCTTTTCTTCTTTTTTAATTGTTTTACTTTTTATTTTCCTCTATTATTGTTCTTTTCTGTTATTTGTATCTAATTCTTTTAATTTTATTTTATTCCCCAACAGGATCATTTATCTCAATATTCTCTCATCTTCTTTTTTCTATTTTTCAAGTTTTACTTCTTTAATTTTTCCTTTTCCACTCCCTCCATGTTAATTAGTGTTACTATTTTTTTCTTAATTTTATTTATTTATTTACTTATTTTAGCGGCCGGCTCAGCCTTCCTGGGGGTGGGGCTGGCACAGCATGTGGTGCTGGGGATCGAACCGCAGTCCCTGCAGTTGCCTAAGCTTTCCTAAGTAGGCGCTTTAGACCGCTGAACCATCTCACTGGCCCCAATTAGTGTTACTATTAAGCTTTATTAGTCTTTAGGTGTTTAGTTGAATCTATACCATTATTCTTGAATTTCAAAAATATGTTTAGTGGATATTTATTGTATGTCAATAAATTTGTCCTTGTATCTATGTTATAATTATAGATCTCTTTTTATTGCTAAAAATGGTACAGTGATAGTTTTTACTGGTTGACGCTTCTTGTTGTTGACCTCATTGTTAATGTCCTGGTGGCATAGCTGTTGCTGTTGATTTCTTTTTATCTTATGCCAGTACTTGTGTTATTGTGTCATCAGCAACATTGCAGTTAATTTCCAGAGAACGAGGTGCTGGGCTAATTATAATGCACCCTTCCCTCCTCAAATTAACAGAGGTGGTTGGATTTTAGAATGGAAGAAAATGCAATATTTAGCCACACCCAATTTGCATCATTGGAAAACAAACACTAAATAAAAAGGCCTCCATACTAACAACAAAATCATTCCACGGAAAACTCCCAAATCTTCTGAAGCTGATCGATGGGGTATGGGCAGGAGGAAATCAAAAGCCAAACACCTAAATTATATGAAGTAATAAAAGAGGAAAAAAGCAGATCACCAAGGTGCTTGGCAAGCTCAAATATAACTAAACAGATAAGAAATTTAATAAACAAAAAAGTGACTAATATAAAGTGACTAATAAACTTACAAAAAAAACACTAATAAAAAGCTAGCTAAGAGCTCAAATTCTGGTACTGCAAAAAAAAGCTAGCTAAGATTAACAAAATGGTGCAAAAACATGAATGGCCAGTTTAACAAAGAATTAGTGCCCATGAAAAGGTTCCAAATACAAATCCAGGTGAGATAGATAGATAGATAGATAGATAGATAGATAGATAGATAGATAGATTCAAATATATAATATATATTATATAATCATTATACATATAATGATTTTTACAATATATCAAGAGGTCCTAAGTCCAACCATGATGATGGCTATGTGAAATGAAGGCCTCAACCCAAGGCCTAACCTGGGTTTCATTCATTCATGAGGATGAGTGACTGCAAGAATGGCAGTAAGCAGGTGAGTGCCATAAGGTGGGCTATGTAGGAGAACTGCATTTACCTCTGCCCCATGCAGACAGAAAGATAAGCAGAGGCTAATCTGCACTACACAACTGAGATAGTATCTAATATTTTGGAATCAGTGCTTGAGCTTTGATGTGTAATCTTTCCAGCACCAGGTAGTCATAGTCTCAATCTCAAGGATCAATTGCAGCTGACAGCATGGAACATTGGCTCTTCATCCCGTCTCAACCTAGCTCACACTAGGGAGAAGCAAGTGGGGATTCTAAGGAAACATGCCTGCTGTCTTTTTTTTTTTTTTTACTTTATTTATTTACTTTTGTTATGGCCGGCTCAGCCTGCCCCTGGGGTGGTGCTGGTGCAGTACGTGGTGCCGGGGATCGAAACTCTGTCCCTGCAGTTGCTCCAGCTTGCCTAAGCAGGCGCTTTAGACCACTGAGCCATCTTGCCAGCCCATGCCTGCTGTCTTTAAGGACTACTACTAGCACATTGGCTAGACCAACATCCATTGATTAAAGCCAGTTTAAAAGTCCTAGGCAGCTCTATACATAGAAATAGTCAAGCTCAGCCAAAATGGAGACAATTGCTCTTCTTTCAAGGGGAGTCACCCAGGTGGTCTTCCACAGTAAGACTGGCCTGCAATTCTCTTTCTTAGTTAGTTTCTCCAGTTTTAGTACCAGGATAATGCTTGCTTTAAGGAGTAAATTTAGGAGTATGGCTTCACTTTTCACTAATGATTTCAAGAAGTACTGGTGTTCTCTAGTTATCTGTAGAATACAATCATGAATCCATCAGGGTCTGGGCTTTTCTTTGTTGATAGTTTTTTTAATTATATGTTCCATTTCATTGCTTTGTATTTGTATTTTATTTCTTCATGGTTCAACTTTGGTAATTCATATGTATCTAGGAATTTGTCCATTTCTTCTACATTTTATCTTACTAGAATACAAGTTTTCGAGCTGGCCAAGTAGCTCAGTGGATTAAAGCATGTGCAAGCAGGCGCAGGGTCTTGAGTAATGATAAGAAAATAGACTAGTGGAAGAAGGGGGGGACAAGGATGCTGTCTTTCTATATTTAGGGTAGAAATGGAACACTGCCATGATCACCTATTATGCCCTAAGTATACATTTTTATTTATTTATTTATTTATTTATTTATTTGTTTGTTTGTTTGTTTGTTTGTTTGCTTGTTGTGTTTGTTTGTTTATTTATTCATTTTGTGGCTGGCTCAGCCTGCCCTGGTGGTGGCGCTGGCGCAGCATGTGGTGCCGGGGATCGAACTGCAGTCCCCGCAGTCACCTGAGCCCTCCTAAGCAGGCGCTTTAGACCACTGAACCGTCTCACCGGCCCCCCTAAGTATACATTTTTTTGTCTCTTTGAGACAGGGTCTCATTATGTAGTTTAGGCTGGCCTTGAGTTCACTTTTGTAGCCCAGGCTGGTCTGGAACTTGTACTGATCCTCCTGCCTCAGCCTCCCAAGTGCTGGGATTACAGGTGTGTGCCACCATGCCCGACTCTAAGCATACATTTTTAATATGACTTTTCATGGTTGTTTTTTTTTCCATCACTGATTAATCCCATATTATTTTTGTATAACTTTTATTATTTCCTAATTATAAAAATAACAAGCTTAGTGCATTAAAATACTGAGAATTTGGAACCCAAGGGAAGTATAAAGTTTTATCTTAATTTACAATATAATAAAGTCATGTTTATTGAATGCCATGTCTTCTATTACTGTGTTTTCTTATCTCAATTTTTTTTTTAAGTTTATTTTATTTTTTTTTTAAACCTCATTTATTTCTTTGTGTTCTGGCCGGCTCAGCCTGCCCTGGGGGTGGGGCTGGCACAGCATGTGGTGCCAGGGATGGAACCGCAGTCCCTGTGGCCGCCTAAGCTTGCCTAAGCAGGCGCTTTAGACCACTGAGCCATCTCACCGGCCCCTTCTTTTCTCAATTTTTAATTGACACACAGTAGCTCTCAGGTTTATAGGGCACAGTGACATTTCAGTACATACATAGAATATGTAATCATCAGGGATGGGCAATTGGCTTATTTGTTGTTCTGGTTTGGTTCAAGAGTGTTCCTCAAAGACTAATGTCCTCCTAGGCAGGGCCTTTGTATGTAAAAGAATTGTAGGGATGCAATGACCGACTTTGCTATGAGGCAACAGAGCCTGATCAGAAGAGGGGAGTCCCTGGGAGCACAATCTGGGGTGCATCTCCCTCTCTCACCCCTCCTTTCTCCTCTGCACCTTGGCTCCCATGATATGAGCAGCCTTCCTCTGATAGTCTTTCCCCATGACTTCCATCATGCATTCTTGCCTGTGAGCTGGCCAACTATGAGCTGAAAATGCAAGCCAAAATAAATCTCTCCTCTTTTCAGTCACAGGTATCAGGTGTTTTGTCTCAGTAACAAGTAAGTGACTAAGACAGATTATGGTATGTGAGAAGCAAGGTCATTGCTCTAACTACCTCATCATGTAGGATAGAAGCCTTTGGAATAGATTTATGATAGAAGTTTCCAGGTAGAGAAACCCTGAAATGCTGTAGGTTGATCTTGATGGGAAATTCTGGTCAGACCTCAGACCAAAATACTGACAGAAATACAGATGGTAAAAACCACCTTCAGGGGGTTTCAGTTGGGAACAAAAACTCCACTGGCAGATGAGATCATGTATATTACACTCTGACAGAAAAAACTTTCTACATTTTGTTCGTATTCTGAGACTTTGTAGACATTAAGATTAAGGGTGGTGGACTAATTAGTCTGTCAGAAGAAATTTCAGGGCAGTCACAGTATTGAGGCTACGGCAGGGGTACTGCTGGCAACTTTCAGCCATACCTAGTGAGAAACAAGAATAAAAAGCTGAGCTGAGTGACTCAAAAAATTTTGCTAATCATCAGAAAAGAAGCTCCTACAACACTGGGGCCTGTAAATTAGAACTCGGAAAGTTAGGGGTGAGGAGAGTGTGGCTGTTGAAAAGATTAACATTAAAAAAAATCAAATATGTTCCACCAGGATCATATCCTGAGGGCCTCACAAAATTCCGCAAGATCATATCCATTATTGGCTCAGGAGTACAAAGCTATAATGTTTTCATGTCAGAAGAGACCCCAAGACACTGTGCTGTGGAAGGACCAGCTAGGGAGTTGATTCTCCAGGAATCCTGTCACAAGGCTCTGCCACCCAGGCACTCAGAGGCCTCTGCAGCTGAGGTTCAGGAGGGGCCTACCTACTGTTTAACCTGGTGGCAGATATGATCCACATGGTGCTGACTTTACGGGCATGTAGAATGCAAGAGTGACTGAGTCATAAAGGTTTCTTCTCAGATTTCAGGCAGTGTGCCCCTGAGATAGCAGTGCAAGAAGCCTTGAGAGTGGAGATGAACACTGGTGACTCTAAGAAGTTGGGAAGTCCAGGAGTATGAAACATCTGAGGAAAGCTGCAGGGAGAGAACCAAGCCTCTCCGAGAGAGGTTATGAGAGCTGCAATCAGCAATGCTGTAGGTACAGAACCAACCAAACCATTTGGAGTTTACATTTTGCCACAGTTTTCCTCAGGTACTGGATACAGAGCTACAAGATTTATTGTTTGCTCTGTGGGATTTTAGTCTTGTTTTGGTTCCAGTCCTTGCTATCCCAGTTTCTCACTTTTGAAATGGGAATATTTACCTTGTACCTTTCTATGTTAGAACTACTTAACTTTATTTTTTATTTTTTACAAGGGCTCACAGCTAAAAGTGCCTTGAGTCTCACCGGAGACTTTGAACTTGAGCTTTTCAACAATAATGAAACTATTAAGACATTGGCAATTCTTAGTTATGGACTAAATTCACTTTATATAAAGGTGTGCATGAGCGTTGGGAGTCAGGGACAGAATGTTATGGCTTGGACTGAAAATGTTCCCCAAGCCTCATGAGCTCATAGGCAGAGTTATTAGAAGGTGAATGGTTGAGAGGAGCTGCTAAAGCTAAATGCACGACAGGAGATGGAGCTTGGCTAAAAGAGACAGGTCACTGGTGTGGCCATGGGTGTGGCCCGGAGGGGTGTGTGTCCCCTTCCTGGCCCCTCCTCCTTTGCATCCTGGCTGCCATGATGTGGGCAGCTTTTCTCCACCAGACCCTTGCCTTCCTGCTCTGGAGATAGCCACTTATGGACTAAAACATGAGCAAATTCTCCCCTTTAAGTTGTGGCTGTCAGATATTGTGGTCCAAAGATGAGACAGTCACTAAGACATGTCACCTAAGGTATTCATCATTTCTGTGTTGAGGGGTTGGTGGGATACCTCAGTGGTCTAAAGTGCCTGCTTAGGCAAACTTAGGCAACGTCAGGGACCACGGTTCGATCCCCAGCACCACATGCTGCACCAGCCCCATCCACAGGACAGGCTGAGCCAGCCATAATATAAATAATTTTTTTAAAAAAACATATATTATTTCTGTGTTGAGAATATTCCAGTCTTCTCTAGGCTGTTTTGAAGTACTTATTTTGTGGCAACTACAGCTATCCTACTGTACTGTAGAGCATTAGAATTTATTCTTCCTGTGCCACTTGTTCCCATGTGTCTCTTAACCACTCTCTTCTTTCCCACATCCTTGCTAAATTCTAGTCACTAGATCTTTTTTCAGCCCCAGCCATTGAACCCAAGGGCACTCTGCCACAGAGATATGTCCCCATCCTTATTTATTTATAGACTCATTCATTGATTCATTCATTCATAAATGAAAGGGTCTTGCTAAATTGCCCAGCCTGGCCTTGAACTTGTGATCATTTTGCCTCAACCTCCTGAATAGCTGAGATTACAAGCATGAACCATCATGCCTATTTTGGTAGTGCCCACCACTTTATTCTCTACTCCTTTTAGATCAATGTTACAGCTTCTATATGATAGTGAAAATATACAGTATTGTCTTATTAAGTTTATTAAGTTTATACCTGACTTACTTTGCTTAACAAAATGTCCTCTGTCTATGCTACTGCAAATAATGGAATGTCATTCCTTTTATGGATGACTTTTATATATCTTAATGGTCTATCCACTTATCCATCAATGGCTATCCATGTTGATTTCATTTCTTGGCTATTATGAATAGTGCTACAATAAACATGAGAGTGTTAATGTCTGTTTGGCATACTATTTAAATTCCTTTGAATATATGTCTAGTAATGAGGTTGGCAGATCACACGGTGTTTCTATTTTTAGCATAGCAATTCTAACTGTGCTAAGATGATATCTTATGATGGTTTTGGTTTGCATTTCCCTGATTATTAATGGTGCTGAGCACTTTTTTCATATGACTGTTAACTATTTGTATGCCCATTTAAGAAATGTCCATTTGAGTCATTTGCTACACTCCCTTTTTGCTGTTGAATTATTGGGTTCCCTCTATGTTCTGGCCACTAATCCTGTGGTTAATGCATTGGGCAAACATTTTCTTTCATTCTGTGGATTGTTTCTTTACAACTAATCTCATGTTAGATGCATAACAATACTGTATTAAAAATTTTTTTGACTATCTTATAGGCATGAAACTGACAAACTTCATAACTTACGGAAAGTAATGGCTTTGCATGTAAGATTTCAAAGTTACCATCAGTGGCACATAGTCTTCCTCCATATGAAAAATTCTGTCAGTAACAGATAGCTCATAATGTAACTCAGTTAATGAAATATATATTGAGTATCTACTGTAAATAGGCTGTTATATGTGAAGCACTGCAGTTGGTATTAATGAACTAAAGACTCTGTGTAAGTCATGGGTAGCATGCTACTTTAGGACAGGAATAAACTTTAGATACACAAATATTTTAATGTCAATGTAACCAGAAATGTCAGCATGACTTGTTCATATTTAATGTCAGTATGTCCTGTTTTTATTTTAAGACCTATTTTTACAAGTGAATGGACACTGCATGTTATCTATCAATTTTATTTTATTTCTTATCTATCAATTTTAAATTCAATTAAATTAAAATTTTAAAAATGTACAGCAGGTTATCCAGTATCTTGGCTTATATATTAATTATTTTTTTAAAATGAAATTTGGTCTAAATAAAAAGACTATTTTCCCATTTCTAACTACAACTTGAAAATATGCATTAACATTTAAAATAGTATATACATGGTGTGCAACTATCTTTTTTTTTTTACTTTATTTATTTATGTTATGGCTGGCTCATCCTGCCCTAAGTGTGGGGCTGGCACAGCATGTGATGTCAGAGATCGAACCATGGTCCCTGCGGTTGCCTAAGCTTGCCTAAGCAGGTACTTTAGGGTACTAAGCTATCTTGCCGGCCCCCCATGCAGCTATTCCTAATCTGAATTTATTCTTTGGAAGTTTTTAGTATATCTTTTATAGGATAATTGATTCACTAACAGATACGTCTTTGATATGAGACCATAAATAGCATTTTCCTGTGAGATTTTCATGTTACAAAAAGTACATCATATGCAAGCATTAACAAAAGACTAGCTACCATGCAGTTGGCATCTTTACAGTTTTCTTATATAGCTAAATAGACTCAGTTTCTATAATCAAGGACAGCCCTTTGGAAAATTATGAAATAGGTTTTTTTTTTTTTTTGAGGCAAAATCTCGCTATGTCAAAATTATGAAATAGGCAAAGCATACCTTCAGAGAATATTGGCGCCTTGACAGGAAGCATAATATATGTAATTCCAAGCATGAAGTCTTGCCACTACAGGATTTTCATGGCATTTGATCTGTAACGCCACACCACAGATGCAACATCTATAATGCTGCACTGAGAATGGGGCCTTATCATAGTCATCCTTCTATTCTAACTTTCTGGCAGAGTTCTTGGATGGGTAACATTGACCATTCTATGAGGATTCATTAGCAGACATTTACTGAGCACTTCTACTTACACAATGAGTTAGCTCTAGGAATGAGGAAGTAAAAAGGCAAGGTTCAAGCAGGACTGATGATGTAAATGGAAGAGGAAAAAAAAAAAAAAGCTATGATAAATTTAACCAATGCTACAAGAGAAATATGAAATAAAAAATGCAATCATAGAAGTATAGAATCCACCAAAACTGCATACACTTCAGGAAAAGAACAATAGTGTGGTGTTTTTCAATAGATGGTGTTACCCTCATATGGAGGACCCAAGGGACATCAAATATCACAGAAAATCCACTACACTGCTGCCCCTTAGAGAAGAAATTGAAGATGCATGTCAGCAATCTCAGTGATCAGGGTTACCCAAGCAGCAGTTTCTGCACTAATTAATGTCTGGGGAGCTCATGGCCACCACGTTGAGTGCCTTCTTTTCATGAAGTACATAGACAATTTTAGTGGACTCTGTACTTATACACAACATATGCTTATGCTATTAGAAAAATACCAAGTGCCGTGGGAGCTCAGTAGAGAAACTCTGGTTGGAGATAGGAGTGTTTAGCTAGTGTTATGGTTTATGTCCAGTAGTTCCCCCAAAGCCTCATGTAGTCATGGGGCGAGGACTTCTTGAGTTTGAGACTTGACTCATGATCCATCAGGATTATGTGTTTTAGTACTGATGGGACTATGGGCCTGAGTACTTCTGGGATTATGGGTGTAGCCTAAGGTGGATAGGCTGGGGTGGAGAGCCTGAATGTAATATAAAGAGAGACAGAGAGACAGACTCTCGCTGTTGCTCTGCTGCCTGGATTGGTTGGTTGCCTCTGTCACCATTTTGTTGGTGTTCCACTGCCATGAGCTGCTGCTCTCTGCCATGTGCCACTCAGCCTTGGAGCCATCTGAATATGGACTGAAACCACCAGTAACTGTGAGCTAAATAAACCTTTCCTTCCTTCTTTTGGGTGTTGGGTATTTGTCCTAGCAATGATAGAAGAATAACTAAGACAGAATTTGGTACCAGGGAAATGGGGTCGTTGCTGTGGCTATACCTGACAATGTGGATTATGAGCTTTTGGGAATGGTTTTGGGAAGAAATAGGAAAGGTTCAGAGATGTCACCTACAAGCAAAGTGCTGGAAAAGCTTTGGTTGTTGTCTAGGGGAGATTCTGGTCAGAACTTAGACCAGAAGACTGACAGAAGGCCTGCCTGTAAAGACCAGGCTGGAGAGTTGTGGAGGACCGCCCGAGCAGCTCTCCTTGAAAGAAGAGTGACTATCTCCATTTTGACTGAGCCTGACCCTACTCCCTCATATTGAAATGTACAGAGCTGGCTAAGATTTCTCATTATCCTTTCAACTGGCCTTAAGCAGTGTGTATTGTTCTAGCTGAGGTGCTGGTGGTAATTTTTGAAGATTGCATGCGTGTTTCCCTGATAACAGGACAAAGAGCCGGTGCTCCACATGTCAGCTGGGATCAAGCCTCAAGATAGAGGCTATGACTTCCTGGGGCTTGAAAGATTACAAATCAGAGCTGAAGCACCAGACCCCCAAAATATTAGATACTATCTCAATAGCATAATGCAAATTACTTCCTTTGTGTATCTCTGAATATGGTGGAGGTGAATGCAGGCCTCCTACCTAGACCAGCTCACAGTGCTAATCTTCTTCCCACAATTCCCTTCAGTGCTCACCTTCTTCCCACAATTCACTTTCACAGGCCACTCCCCTTTCTCCAATGAATAAAACCCGAGTGCAGCCCTGGGTCACTCCCTTTGTTCCAGAAGCCACTTTCATGGCTGGACCTAGGGCCCTTTGGCTTCCTGTTAATTGTATGTATATATATATATATATATATATATATATATATATATATATGTCTTAGTGCCTTTGTTATCTCCGTGGGTTGTGTTGGGAGAGGTATATTGGAATTAACTTGGTGGAATTCCAATAATGGATTTTTAGGATTATAAATTTAGACTTCTTGGGCTGAGACAAGAACCAAGAAAGGACTCCTGCAGGGAGGTTTCTGCTGGGAAAAAGGACAGCATTGGTAGTTGGACTCCAGATCACTTGTGCTGTGGCTTGGCCGAAAGTCTGCTGGAATTTTGCTTGTGCCCAGAGACTTTGACCAAGACTGAGATTAAGCATGGCGGACTGATTAATCTTTCAAGGAATATTTCAAAGCAGCAAATTTTTGGGGCGGTGGCATGGTTGTTATTGGCAGCTTTTAGCCAGATTTATGTTGAAAATCAAGAGCAAAGAACCAGGCAAAATGATTTAAAACATTGTGAGTTTGGCCAGGAAGGAAGCATCAGGAGAGCTGTGGACTGCAAAGATAGAGCTAAAAGGATCTCCATTGCTGGGAAAGAACCAGAGAATCAAAAGGATGGCCTGAGGGCATCACAAGAGGTGGCAGCTCTCCACCCCTTGCAGCCCCAGAATTGCAAAGGGGAGAGGCTTTGCCTTGAGAAAAAAGCCACAGAGACCCAAGTACCAGAATGGTGGCAGTGGCCAAACCAGGTTCCAAAATGGTCCTGGCATGGAGAACTTAATCCTCGGAATCAAGGTCAGAGTGTTCATCAATCCGGGAACTCTACCCCTACAGCCAAGAGAGAAGGAAGCCTGGCTACTGCACCAGCTGGCAGCAGACCTTGGCATCATCCACACGACATTGGTTTTAGGCACATTCAGAATGCAAGAGTTGTTAGGTTAAGAAGGCTTCCACCTCAATTGTAGAAGAAGGCCTGGGAGGCTAGGTAGTGTACCCTTGAGAGGGCAATGTGTAAAGCAGAGAGTGAGAAGCCTATTCAGTGGAAACCCCAGAAGTTTGGAAAAGCCAGAAATGTGGATTGTCTAAGGAAACTGCAAAGAGGGAGCAAATCTGGCCTAAGAGAGAAGGCATGGAAACTACCACCAAGAGTGCCTTAAGGGCAGAGCCATGTAAGGCCTTTGGAGCTCACAACTCAGTGCAGACTGCTTCAGATGTTACAGTTGGAATTATGGGATTTAATGTTTACAATGCTGGATTTTGAACATGTCTTGGTCCCAGTGTTTTGTATTACCCTGTTGTTTGCAACTTTTGGATTGGTAATGTTTATCTTGTACCTTTGAATGTTGAATATGTTTAACTTTTCTATTGTATAGGGGCTCACAGTTGAGAGTTTGCCTTGAATCTTGGAGGAGACTTGGGATTTGGACTTTACAGCAATGCTGAAACTGTTGGGACTTTTGCAACTCTTCAAGATGGACTAAAATGTCTTTTGCACAAAGGGATGTGCATGAGACTTTGGGGATCCAGGGGCAGAATGTTATGGTTTATGTCTAGTTGTTCCCCCAAAGTCTCATGCAATCATGGGGCAGGGACTTCTAGAGTTTGAAACTTGAGTCATGATCCATTGGGATTATGTGTTTTAGTACTGATGGGATTATGGGTCTGAGTACTTCTGCAATTATGGGTGTGGCCTAAGGTGGATAGGCTGAGGCAGAGAGCCTTAATGTAATATAAAGAGAGACAGAAAGGCAGATGTTGGTTGTTGCTCTCTGCGCCCTGGTTGGTCTGTTGCCTCTGTCACAATTGTTGCTGTTCTGCCGCCATGAACTGGATGCTCTCTGCCCTGTTCTCTCAGCCTTGGGCCAGCCAAATATGGACTGAAACCTCCAGAAACTGTGAGCTAAATAAACCTTTCCTTCCTTCATTTTGGGTGTCAGGTATTTGTCCCAACAACAAGAGAAGAGTAACTAAGACAGCTAAGTTTCACAGGGTGAGTGGCTCTGAAGTTGAATGTTGAAAATTACTTCTCAGCATTTTGGGTATCTCGAATCTATTATTATTATTATGGCTCAGCCTTCTCAGCCTTCCATGGGGGTGGGGCTGGCACAGCATGTGATACGAGGGATTGAACCGAGGTCCCTGCAGTTGCCTAAGGTTTCCTAAGCAGGTGCTTTAGACTGCTGAACCATCTCGCCGGCCCTCAAATCCATTTTTTCATATGTATATTTATTATTTCTCATCCATCCAAAACTGTACATATGAGAGTCTTAGACCGTTTACTGATACTAGCATTTACTCTTAGATCCTTCCTTTTAGAAATCACTTAGCTAATTTGGTCATTACAGTTACATGAAATTTTGAATTACTGGTATGTGGGAGACCAGAGGAATATTAAGGCCTAGTTGGCCTCCTCCAGGAATACAAAACAGACAGGAATCATACAGAGATGGATGGAGCTGGGATGAACTCATTCACCTGAGCATGCTCTGCAGTTTTGCTTGCACACAAGTTGGGCTCCTCTACCTGCTAGAAGCAGCTCACTTGGAATCTCTTTGTCATTCATCCTTATTCTTCCCTGGGTTAGGAGAACAGAGTAGCAGTACTAGGTTCCTACAGCCCGGGCTTGGGTGGGGAAAGCTCAGAGGAATAGGCTGGTTTCCTACTGGTGTTGCCTGGGACAGGAACCTGGGGCTGCCCATATAGTCTCGTCAGTTCACCACACTGCTTTTTACAGTTGGTCTATGTAGGGGATCGCCTGCTGGTGGTCACCTTGTTACCCCCAGCTGAACTGAACTAGCATGGTGCTGACTGAGGGAGGCCCACCTGAGGGTTGTTGCCAGCAGCATAAGAGGCAGAACTGGAGAAGAGGGCGGCAACATGGGTCAGAGTTCTAAACTGCATGCTTAGGCAAGCTTAGGCAACCGCAGGGACCGTGGTTCAATCCCTTGCACCATATGGTGCCCCAGCCCCGCCCCCAGGGCAGGCTGAGCCAGCCATAATATAAATAAATAAAGTTAAAAAAAAAAAAAAAGAACTGGAAAAGAGTGAGGCTGTTAGGGAAGCTGTTTGGAGAAGCTGTTGGAGCTGTCGGAAGCTGCTGATTCTCTTGGGCTATTCTGCTGGAGGACCTTGTCGTGTTGGCTTTCCTGGTGAACTTGGCTGCTCTCACTGGAAGAGGAACTTGGGACCTCATTGTCACTGAGAATATCTACAATTCACTTTGAAGAAGCTCTGGTCCTCATCTTGAGCATCACTTCCTGGTTCCAGAGGGGAAGATGGTACACAGCTCAGCTTCCTCAAGAGACTTGTCCTGATGGCTTTTCTGATGGGAACTCAGATTTCCTCATCAGAGGAGGAGCTAAGAACTTCACTGTCATTGAGGATGGCTGTGTTACTTTCTGAGGAGCTCTGGTTCTCACCTTGAACATTGCTTCCTAGCCCCAGTGCAGATCCCTCAGCCTGCTAGCACAGATTCTCATCCTGCTGACATAGACTTTCTAGATTCCACCTTTGGGCCTTCCCAGCACAGATCTGAGAAGCAGGCCTGTATAAGATACTGTTGTGGGCTCTAGGAGTCCAGTTGGACTTGTGGGAGGCATTGTTACGGGCTCTAGATTTTCAGCTGGACTCATTCAGGATATTAGGATCCAGGC
Source organism: Capromys pilorides (assembly GCA_004027915.1). Taxonomy (NCBI): domain Eukaryota; kingdom Metazoa; phylum Chordata; class Mammalia; order Rodentia; family Capromyidae; genus Capromys; species Capromys pilorides. The sequence goes on along the minus strand of PVKN010003371.1, from coordinate 538 downwards.
CTTCAGATGAATTCCTTGGTCACACACATCCAGGGTGAACCTTCCCATCATCCACACCCAAAACCATGCTGAACCAATCAGTGGACTATTTAGCAATTGTGCACCCTTAATCCCAGTATCACACAACTTAATCTGAGCATTATAGATCCTAGATTCAGCCACCTCCCAAAATTCCCAGCTGTGAGTGCATGAAGAAGGAAAGAAAGAAAGAAAGAAAGAAAGAAAGAAAGAAAGAAAGAAAGAAAGAGAAAAAAATGAAAATTAATTAAATATTAATTGTTTAAAATTAAATAATTCAAAACAATATTCCAAAATTCAAATCAAATCATGACTCCAACTTATGGGCCAGAATGTTGTGTATCACATGTATGAATCTGTAATCAATTCAGAGTACTCGCATAGTATTTGAATGGTGAATATATACACAGATACCAACTGAGAAAAAGTTTTCATGGTAGTAAAGAAGTACTAAGAATAAAACATAACATAAATACTGGAATTGCAAATATATGACCAGAACTTCTAACAGTTTGGGGAT
>PVKN010003370.1:21113-37704 GCA_004027915.1 Capromys pilorides | reverse complement strand
AAAGAAAGAGACAGAAGTGATAGCAGCTTCAAGAACAACATAAAGAAGCCACCAAGCAGAGTAATTAAAAAGAGAGAAAAAGTATGGTACCTACAACAGGAAAATAACATGACAAAGATAATAAGCCAATGCATATCAGTTATAACTATCAATGTAAATGACCTCAATTCACCAATCAAAAGAAACAGGATAGCAGAGTTGATCAAGAAGCAAAATCCAACAATATGCTGCATATAAGAAACACATTTAACTCAAAAGGAAATTCACAGACTAAAAGTCAAAGCGTGAAAAACAATCCTGCATGCCATAGGAAATCAGATAAAAGCCAGCGTAGCTAGCCTGGTTGCTGACAATATCGACTTCAAACCAAAAATCATCCAAAAAAATAAAATAAAATAAAATAAAGAAGATCACCACATACTTTTAAGAGAAAACTGCAAGAGGAAGATATCACAATAATAAATACATATGCACCCAGTGTAGGAGTGCCATTCTGCATAAGACAGATTTTAACAGACATGAAAAAATCAAGTGGGCACTAATACAAGAGTAATGGGGGGCTTGAACATGCTACTGTCACAAAGAGATAGATCAACTAGGCAAAAATCAGCAAAGAAAAAACAGAACTAAACCAAACTTGTAAGAAATTGACTTGGTAGACATTTATAGGGTGTTTCACCCACTACAGGACACACTTTCTTCTCAGTTGCACACGAGACTTTCTCCAAAATAGACCACGCACTGGCACACGGAGCACTCTTCAGTCAACGCAAAGCAATCAGAATTATCCCACGCATGCTATCTGATCACAGTACAATAAAACTGGAAATTACTGACGAAAGAAACTACAAAACACGATAAAATCATGTAAGTCAAATAAAAAACTCCTAAACAACCAGTGAGTCATAGATGAAATTAAAGAAATTAAAAATATTTATAATGAAACAAAAATGTAAATACAACTTACTGAAGCCTATGGGATGCACTGAAAGCATTCTTAAGAGAAAAATGTATGATGGTAAAGTCACACACTAGGAAAACAGAACAAGCCCAAATAAATGACCTTATGCTGCACTTCAAGCTCCTGGAAGAAGAAGAGCAAAACAAGCCCAAACCCAAAGAAGACAGGAAATTATAAAGCTAGAGAAGAAATTAATGCATTGGAGATGAGGAAAACAATAGAAAGAAAAAAACCGAATCGAAGTGTTGGTTCTTTGAAAGAATAAATAAAGTTGGTAAGCTCCTAGCCAACCTAACCCAAAAAAGGAAAGAAAAAACCCAAATTCATGCAATAAAAAATGAAAAGGGTGAAATCACTACAGGCCCCAGAGAAACTCAGAAGATATACAAACTCTAAATAACACAATAACAGGAAATGAAATGGAAATAGAAACGTTAGTCAGAGCAATTAGACAAGAGAGAGAAACAAAAGGAATAAGGATTAGAAAAGAAATGAAATTATCATTATTTGCAGATGACATGATACTCTACATAAAGGACCCAAGAAACTCCACCAAAAGTCTTACAGATTTAATTACCAAATTCAGCAACATAGCAGGATACAAGGTCAGAACTCAAAAATTAGTAGCATTTTTGTGCACAAACAATGAACACATCAGGAGAGACATTAGAGAAACCACACCTTTCACAATAACATCCAAAAAAATGAAATATTTAGAAATCAATTTCACAAAGAATGTAAGAGATTTATGCTGTGAAAATGATGGTACTCTGAGAAAAGAGATTAAAGAGGATTTGAGAAAATGGAAAAATATTCCACGCTCCTGGATAGGAAGAAACAACCTTGCTAAACTGGCCATACTCCCAAAATTTCTATACAGATTTAGTGAAATTCCTGATTAAAACACCATTAGTACACCTCGCAGAGCTAGAGAAAACGTTTCTCAAATTCATTTGGAACCAGGAGATACCCAGAATATCAGAGGGAATATCCTGGGTAACAAAGGAAAGGCAGGAGGTGTCACAATCCCTGACCTGAAATATACTCTAAAGCTACTATGATAAAATCAGCATGGTACTGGCATAGAGACAGACGTGAAGATCAACGGAGAAGATTAGAAAATGTAGACACAACTGCAAGCCCACTCAGCCACCTTACCTTTTATAAAGGGGCCAAACAGGTTCACTGAAAGAAAGAGAGCCTCTTTAATTAATGGTGCTGGAAAAATTAGCTTTCCACATGCCAAAGCCTAAAACTAGACCCATGCCTATTCCCATGCACAAAGTTACAGTACAAATAGATCAAGGACTTAAATATTAAAACAGAAACACTAAATCTTCTGGAAGAAAATGTAGTTAGAAGTCTTAAAGACATAAGGGTGGGTAGAGTGTTCATGAACAAAAACCAAACTTCATGGAAAATACTGCAAAGAATCAATGACTGGAATCTCTGCTTTTTGAAAAGTTTCTGAACTTCAAAGTTCCAACAGAGTAAAAAGAAAACCAACACACTGAGAAAAAACTATAGCAGACTATTCCTCAGACAAAGGCCTTCTATCCAGAACATACCAAGAGCTTTTAAAAATCAAGCCCCACAAATTCAAAGACTCAACCCAAAAATGGGCATCTGAGATGAATATGCACTTCTCAGAGGAAGAAATGCAGATGCTAAGTAACTACATGAAAAATATTTACAATGAAACAAAAATGCACATACAACTTACTGAAATATGTGAGATGCAATGTTCAGCATCTTTGGTCATTCAAGAAATGCAGATTAAAACAATATTGAGATTCCATCTCATCCCAGAAAGAATAGCAACATCAAGAAGTCAGCCAATGTCAAATGCTGGAAGGGCTGTGGGGAAAAAAGAACGCTTCTGCACGATTGGTGGGAGTGCATACTGGTGCAACCACTATGCAAACCAGTGTGGAGATCCCTTAAAAATCTAGGATTGGAGATCTCACTGAAGCCAGTTATTCCCCTACTAGGTATTTTTCCAGAAGAACAGAAACTTTATACTATAGCAACGTATGTGCACACATATTTTGAGCAGTGCAATTTGTTATAGCTAAAAACAAACAAGATGCTCATCAACTGAAGAATGGATAAGGAAGATGTGGTATTTTTCACAATGGAGTATTATTCAGCTATAAAACAGGATAAATTTGAGTCTTTTGTCAGTAAATGGATGCAACTAGAGAACATACTCTTAAGTGAAATAAATAATATCTGCATGTGCAAACACTGTATTGTCTCCTTTGTGTGAGAACCTGAAGAGAAAAGTGGAATCTGAAGGGTAAAATAAACCCTGGTAAAAGGGAATGAACTTGCTCAAAAAGGAAGAGTTACTGAGTTGAAGAGAAGGACAGGAAAGGAAGGTGGGGGAAAGAGATTTATCTGTGACTGTAAGCAGGACGGTTTGGACAACTGTACGGCACATTCCTGCTGCTCTGTGGAAAGAAGCAGTCAGTGCTTTAATTTGTTTTATCTCCTTTTTTTCAATTGTTTCTCCTTTTTGTCTTCTTAATTTGTTATACATTTCCTTCTTTTTTATTTCTTCTTCTAACTTTACATGCATTTATCTGGTAACATGAATAACTGGTTGGAACACAACATTATGTAGAACTACAAATACTGTGAAAATCATATTAATTTGTTAAGTGAAAATCTGTATCACTTACAGTTTTTGTGTTTTAGTTCTAACTTGCACTCTCCTTAAAGAATAAAAAATATATTTTAAAAAAGAAGAAGAAATGAGAACTAGTCAGAGGCGTAGTTCCTGACTGCAGCAAAAAGACCTTTTCTAGAGTGAAAAATGAAACAAACTGCTCCCCGCAAAAAAGAAAAAGAGACCAGCATCACTCCTGAGAAATCTACCACGGCAGCCTCGTGGGTGGCTACAGTTGATGTCGACGCCTACAACTTCATTTCCTGCTCCCAACTCCTCTACTTCCAGCCAATTAAACCAGCTGCAGTTCAGTCAGTCACTGCATTAGGCCACAAAGACCACACTGGAGACTCAGCTGTCCTGATCCCAGGCTGTCATCTAAAGGCTGCCTGAGGCGATTGCCAGCCATTCCTTCTGAGCTCCACATTTTCGCTGATGAAAAATTGGACTATCAGCCCTGACAGACAAGTTCTGATGGCTTTGCCCAAAGGTCACCCCACGTAGGAGCACGAAATAAGTCAAGTGTTTCCAAAAGATATGGGTGGGGCGGAGCCCGTTAACCACTGGTACCCACAAACCTGGTAAAAGAAATGCACATGATGTCCAGGAGAAAATCCAGCCTGATAGATGATCATACCCTGGGACTATGAGCACAGAAAAGATGCATGCTCCCTCCATTTGAAAAGCACAAAAAATACCTGATTTTCCAGGTTCACCTCAGTCTGAACTTCTCCTCACCCTGTCAAACCTGGACACGTAGGACAGACTGAGCTGTATCAAGTTGGGCCCCCAAGAACCCATGATCATTGAAGTTAGGGCCAAAGCTGTGACTCTTTTGCCAGTAATGATGGAGCAGAACTCTCTGCCTTGAAAAGTTCCCTCGGTAAAAAGCTGCCATCACTGGAACAACTGGGACACTTGCCTCTGGCTCCTTCTGTTGGGCTCGAACTTGCAGCCTGGGAGGATGTCTCTAGGTTTAAAAGCTGCCTTCCTCTGATTGGGAATTGTTCCCATGAGCCCCTCCAAATGGGAAGCTCCTGGGATAAACAGCCAGCTCATTTGGACTCAATGCCTATAAGGGTTAAGAACTCTGTTACTATATTCAGGGACACTGTGATAACAGCTTCGGCCAAAGCACCAGCGCCCTTTCTCTGAGACATCCTGTTTCTATGTCCCTTCCAGCTCCATCACAGTCCTACAAGCAAACAGTATAGACTGTGAAACTGCCAAAATATACCTCTCCTGCCAGTGAAGCGGGTTCGGAACCTCCAAGCTGACAGGGCTGCCACAGCTGTCCTCCACACACATTGCCTCAGTCCTCTGCCGCCTCCAGCCTGTTGGTGCACCTGCCAGACCTCAGGTGTCTTCTTCTGCCTTTGGTTGGCTCCCACCAGCCAGTCCCTCTTCACAAAGACGTCAGTTCTGGACTCAAAGGTTAAGCGGCCTGGACTCAACCTTCCAGAGGCTTAAAAACGTGTTCATCGTCTTTGGAGGGGCCCCCTCCGCTGACCTCACTGGTTTCCCAGCACGAGATGTCACTACCTCTTTTATTAATGATACCTGAGCTACCTGCTAGAGAGACACAAAAGCTCTGCCACAGTGTCTGGCAGAAAGTAGTTCTAAGAATAACTCCCCAAATTTCTTAGAGCTGCTGGATTCCATAGAATCTGGATCCTTAAGTTCACAAAAGCAATGCAGCTCACTGAGGGTATCAGCCCCTAGGAGCACCCGGTATCCCACCTGTGCAAATACTCGGATCAAGTTATTAAGGGCTGCCTCCCCCCGTTTGCCTCCAGCTCTAATAGCTGCTGTTCTGGTCAGAAAAAGCTGACCAACTCACCTTTGGCTGAGACCTACCTGTCTAGGGACCACATGTTGTACCTACCTGTCCAGGGGCCACATGCTCCTAAAAATGGAGCTCCTGACAGATGCTGAGGGCACCCTGCCTGTGGATGGAAGTTGCTCTGTTAGGAATGGAGTCCAACAGGCTAGATATGCAGTGGTCTCCTTAGACACAATCATTTTGGCCAAGGAAGCAGTACTGCTTCTTGACATCAACAATCCCAAACCTGGGCTCCTATGCCTCCTGTGGGGACCCAACTGTCTGAAACATCAACCCCAGCCAGAAAAACTTTCTCCAGTGCTTCTGGAAGGTCAGAGCCAGCCCTGCCCCCACCATCTGGTCTGCAAGCTCGAGCTGCAGCTCTGGCACCCGTCCCCTAAGCCAGGTCAGGCTTCTGCATCTGTGCCACCAACCCGGACCTCCCCCTGCAGATATCTGTTGGTGTTTGTCAGCACCTGAGGTGCAAGGCACTCCCTATCCAAGCTGAAAGGATGACAAACGTTTGTAGGGTTCGGCTATAAAAAAAGTCACCCTAGATATGGCCTAACCTTGACTATTGGCAATAACAATGGGTCTGTGTTTGTAACAAAGATAACTCAAAACTGGCAAAATATGCAGTGTACAAGGGAAGTTCTAAAAGAGGTAAGGAAATTAAACACAAACCTACAAAAATAGCTTTCAACTAGCTCCACAAAAGTTTAGCTAAAACACAACCTTTACCTGTAGACACACCCATGCACACATATAGCCCAGATGCATATGAACTACCCCTACAGGTTTAATAAATCTAGCCTTACATCCAGCCTTAGAATTTACCTGGACCAGGCAGCTCTCTGAAGAGGAGACACACTCACAGCTCTCTCTGGCCACCCCCACGCTGACTGGGTCCACACAGAGCTGAATCTAAGGACACTGTCCACAGGACTGCTCCATACCGCAGTGAATTATTCCCTTCGAGTTTTGTTGTCTTTTCAGGCTGCCTACCACAGGCTTTGCTTCACTATAGCTCTATTGCCCTGAAAGAATAAAAAATAACCAGCAAGGCCTTCACGAATGATCTTTGGCACATGTCCAAGGGTCAGTGGACACTCACCCAGATCAGAGAACCCTTCACTCACTTGTCAGAGACAACTTAGAGAGAACCCTATCATGAGGAAACAAGCCACACACTCCTAGTGGGGGTCTTCAGCCTTACAGACCTTGGCTAGGGCCCATCTTAGGATCACTGACAACCTTAATGTAACTGATTGTACCTTGGCTTTGTCTCAGATCACGTGTAACACATCCGACAAAGATTTGCTGGGAAGCTAAAAGAGGGGAGAAATGTGACAGAAGATAAGCCACCCCAGCCCGTATACCTGCACAGGTAACAAATGCAGTCACAGTTCCTGTGACTTCTGTTCCTAAGAAATGCCTGGCCACTGTGGTGCACAGCTGGTCCCTGTGGTGCACAGCTGGTCACCGTGGTGCAGCTTCACCTGCAGCCCACCGTGCATCTACCCTGTGACCCCGCAGCCCACTCCTGGGAACGCAGCCCACAGAAAAGTGTGGGCGGAGTCATCACGCCCTTCCACAAGAACGTCCTTCTTTATAGTGCTGCTCTTAAATTAGAAATCTTAAGACAGCAAATGGTCATCCGCAGTGGGACAGAGCAAACCATGCAGCGTAGTTACAAAACTAAGTCACGCAAACAAAGAAGAGAGTACGACTGCTCACAGAGCATGGTGCATCTTGGGGACGGAATATTACCATAAGAATCCAACCAGAAAAGAGTGAACTAATAGTGGGCCCGGGAGATAGCGCCGTGGTACAAGCACCTGCCTGGCAAGTGCAAGGTCATGAGTTTGAACCCCGGTCCTGCCAGAAAAGGAAAACAAACAAAAATAAAATTAAGATTTTAAGAATGAACTAATAGAATTCAAGAACCTTGGGTGACAGGGGCTATCTTGAGGGGGCAGGTATGACTTGGGAGGATCGATTCTAGGCTCACAGGTGGGTTCCAATTTCTTATCTGCTTACTGATTTCAGTTTACACAGATTTAATAAACTATTCTTAGAATTCGTGCTTTTTTCTATATTTATGCCTTTTGTCAGTGAAAAAAGATCCTTGAAAGACTTCTCCAAATACAGCTTCTCTAGCTGGAATGGAACACCTACCTCTGACAAAACAAAAAAGAGGGACATAAAATATAAATCATTTTGTTGTGAAAAAAATACATATGTATATATCTATTATATATATATATGTGTGTGTGTGTAGATAGATAGATAGATAGATAGATACACAGTTACTTTCACTTAGTTCATTGAGAAGAAAGGTTTCTACTAATATTGTTTAGACAAGATGGGCCAGCAAGATGGTTTAGTGGTCTAAAGCACGTGCTTAAGAAAGCTTAGGCAATCACAGGGACCGAGGTTCAATCCCCAGCACCGCAGGCTGCGCCAGCTCCACCCCCAGGGCAAGCTGAGCCAGACATTAAAAAAAAAAAAAAAATTGTTTAGACAAGATATCATGTCTGCATCTTGTCCTCTGAATAACTACTATGAAGACAACAATATGCAATGTGTTAATTATTCTAACTGTCCTACTAACCTGTTGTAAAATTGCTTCATTGCTATTTTATCTTTTTTCTCATTAAAATGAACAAAAAACAAATAAAACCCATTGTACAAGGCTTTAATAAAAATCTTTTCTACCTTCAGAAAAAAAAGAAAATGAAAATAGTTATCAATTTTTATATATTCAAAAAATTTATTTCCTTGAATTTTTATCTTTAATATAATTTTGCAAAAAAAATTATTATCTTGCTTTTCAAAGAAATTATCCTTAAAATTTTTTTGTTCTTTTTTTTGATACAGGGTCTCACTATATAGTAGGGGCTGGCCTTGAAATCGTGGAGACCCTCCTGTCTCAGCCCCTGAAGGCTGGGATTAACAGGCGTGAGCCACCATATCTGGCTTAAAAATGTCCATGTCTACAATTTTCCATTTTACGTATAACTTGCAAGTTGTTACTTTTAAAAGATCCTACTCAGTAGACTTTGGGCACATGCGACAACCTCTCTGTGGATACCGAGGTATCTGGTAGGCTCAGAGCAACCACACTAAAACGAGTATCGGTTAAGTGAATACTTTACATCGAAGTTCACCAGTACTGAAGTCCAGGGAGCTGCTCAGACTGCCTTCCCACCCCCGTGCAGGCCCTGCGTATTTGATGATGTTTGTAGGCTAGGGCTTACCTGTTGAGTTTGCTCCTTCTGCAGACGATGTGATTGGTCGAGTCTGAAGAGTGTAATCCTCATGGCTGCGATTACTGGGGTGCATCCCCTGCCGCCCTCCTCTTTGAGGCAGTCTATGTTTGGGGTTCACATACCATGTTTGGGGTTCAGAGGAGAAATCTATCTGATCACCAAGGCACCGACCGCTCAGTGTGACCGTCGCCATCGCCTGGCAGGCCCATGGAGCTCCTGCTGGCTGCCTCCGAGCCTCCTCCTGCAGCTCCCCATGCAGCTGTCTGCCTACTGCTCCTGGCCCCTCCAGGTGGGCAGTTTAAGTGACATCAGAAGCATGTTCACCTGACGTCAGGTCAGCGGGCAGACCCTGGGTGGGCCCAGGACCTCAGCAGGCACTTGTTCTCTGTGACATCTGAGGTGAATGACGCTCACCAGTCGTGGCTATGCAGCTTTTCTGCTGAATGATAGTTTTTAATTAACGCTGTTTCCTGGAGCCTGCAACGCCCATTTGTGCAATCAGCGAGTGAGTGAGATTGATCCGGCCGAGTGGAGCAGCCCCTGCCACCGAGCGCCACGCCACGCCGCGCTGGAGGGTGCGGGTGATGGCAGCGCTGGGGATTTCACGTGTCAGCAGGGCGTGATGTCACCGTGTACCTGATGAAAATGATTTCTCATATTTGAATGAGAGAAAAGAGATGAGAGGCTCAGTCACGCCTTGACACAGGGGAGCTCGGGCACAGCAAGGACCGATGACCCCAAAACACCACGTATGTTTCAAAGTGCAGCTTGGCCAATGAAAAGCCATTCTGCGTGGTACTGAAATGATGCACTGTTTCAGCGGGGATTCAGAATGTCACAAGCACCCTCGTGAAAGCCGCCTGGTGCTGAGGGCTTCTGGCCAGCTGAGGGCATCCGAGGCCCTGATTGGATCCTTGGTGCGCACGCCATCATCCATCCATGAGTTCATTGTGCGTGGGGCTGGCTGGGAGGCAGGCCCCTGGAAGCAGGGCCCTGGAGGTGCCCTGGGCGGGGTGCTTCTCCCCAGTGCCCTCACCTGAGCCCTTCGCCCCCTCTGCTCCCTGGCCGCCGCCGTTGTGAGCAGCCTCGATGGGCCACGTCCTTCCGCCATGAGGCCTCTGCCTTGGCGTGGCCAACCGCGACTGTGCCCTCTGACACTGACCTTGATGAGCGTTTTCTTCTTTGTTGTATATCAGGTATTTTGCGCCAACAATAGCAGGGTGCCTAACATAACTGTTAATTCTGAATATTTATCCTTAGCATATTGATTGATTTTTTTTCTTGTTTTTATAGTAATGGTGGGCCACATCAAGGGAGGGTGTGACTAGTATTTCATTTTAAAAAATGTAAGGAACATTAAAATGAGAACAGCTTGGGTTCTGACCCATCACCACTCTCCCTCACCCCCAAACACTAACAATTTAGGCCCAGCAGTCTCTCCCATGAACTGCTCCAAACATTAAAGAAGAATTAATACTTCTGCACAATCTCAGAGCCGAGGACAGGAAGGACAGCATGTCCCAGTTCACCTTTCAGGACTGTGATAACCGTGGCCCCAAGGACATCTAGAGCATGTGAGACAAGGAACCTGGTACCTCGCTCATGAACACAGATGTAGAAGGCCTAAACACTATGTCATCAAATGGCATCAAAGGAAACTTTTCAAACTTGAATCATTTGTACAGAGAAACTAGACATTTCATATTAGAGGAATATAGCAAACTTGACTTGTTTACAAACTTCATTCGTAAACTTAATTTGTTCTGTGATTTTGGAAACAATGGCCATGTTCGTGTCTGCGTGGGAAACATGGTCATGGTTATATTTTCCCCTATGTAGACCTTAGAAGGAAAATGTTGTCAAATACTTTCCTTTGTAAATTAAATCTCCCCCTAAGGTCAGTTAACTGAATTTAACCATCGAACTTGAGCTGGTTTCCATCCAGTTCAGCTTGCTACCAGAGTTCTGGGAAGAGTGAAGTTTGTGAACCAAGCTGTCACTGCGCTGCTGCATTCATTAACTGGTGACCTATAGTCAAGGATGAACAGCATAGCTTAAAAGTGTACGGTAGAATTTTCCTAGGGAAAGTAGCAGTCCTTTGACGAAACACTTTGAAAGCCCTTGTTTCTAGAAGACAGAGAAGTGAAACAAACAAATCAAAGTAACTGCTGTGAATAATAAAGGAGAAACAAGAAGGGGTGAGAAGATTAGGCTAAAAAAAGGGAGAGGAAGCTGAATGTGAAAAGAAAGAGAACAGCTGAGCTGGTTGGCTCGCGTGGCACAGAGGCGACCAGTACATGTGCCTGACCACGGCCGTGTCCAGTAGGCTTTCAGAAACAGAAGGGTACAGCCAATAGCCAAGTACGGCCTTGGTTCCCATTCTGTGACTCTAAGCTTTGGATAAAGCTCTGCAGTTGCCCTGGGATGAAGATGCACGCTGCGTGAGTGCCAGGGTGAGGGGTGGCACCCCAGATGTGGGCCAGTACCGGGAATAAAACAGACACAACGTAGGGACAATCAGTGAGGAGTGAGTGAAGGGCCTCTCAGGCAGAGGAAGCCTGGGTGACAGGAGGAGGCCTGGGTTCAGTCCAGTAGACGGGCACTTCCGTCACTCCCGGGGGATGTCAGGAGCAGCAGGGCTACCTGTGAAGAGGACAGTACTGGGACAAATGTGCACAGGATAACAGCCGTGTGAACCGAGTTCTTCCCGTGAGGGGCCTTTCCCAAGCCCTTTGTGTGTCTCAGCTCATTTCATTTTTACAGCTATTTAACTAGGCAAAACCATTTCTTCTACTTATAGATGAAGCCACGTGGCTGAGAAACTTGACCGAGATCCCTGTGGGGCTGGGGCTGGAGCCTGAGGAGCTGATCCGCCGGCGTGTGCTCTGAGCCTGTCGAGCCAGGCGGCCTCTTCCAAATGATGTCTTCTTCTTCTTCTTTTCCTTTTGATGACTCAGCCATACAGGCGCACAGACAGTGAAGCAAAACAAGGAGGCCTTTTTGTTGATCTCGCGCAATCCTGATTTATGTCTCAACTAACACAGCCTCTGTCGGGGCTCAGCCCATCCCGCGCTGTGCCGCCTGCCCCCGGCCCAGTCTCCGTGTCTCTCAGCCTAGCCTCTCAAGTCTTTCTCACACTGATTGCTCTGTGCTGGCAGCTACAGGGAGGGACATCAAAGGCCGGTCACGTGGGCCTGTAGCTGGCTCACACGGTTGCTGCCTGACTACCTCAGACTTTGGAAAGCAGAGAATGTCAGAGGGAGTTAGCATCGTGCCCTCCAGCCAGTCTCTTTCTTGATGCTTGGTTTATGAATGCAGGCGCTAAAAGGCGAAATCGGAAGGTCGCCTTGCCCTGAGTTCCGACCCCTCCCTGCGGTCTCTTAAGCTCGTGACAGTACCAGTGTCCCTAATTCACTGGCCATTTCTAGAGCACATCATGTATTTATAGAGCACATTATTCCAGGCCAAGAGGCCCTGCACTCCAGGGGACTAAGGGGCCCCTGCGTAATGTGAAGGAGACCGGTGAGCACAGACCGAGACTGAGGACCCGACCCCAGCTCCCTCCTTCCTTCTCGGCCGTGTGGGCACTCCACACAAATGCTTCAGGCCCTAGGAGCACTGCTGTGCTGGGCCGCGGAGGCAGAGGCCCTCTCAGGTGTGCAGCTCAGGTGAGGCTGGGCCTGCCACGAGTCCTTCTCTCTCTGCTCCTGTTTCCTGCGGGGACCTCGTCCTGCGCTCTGCCCCAGAGGGGGTTGTCTGAACAGAGCCCGTGTTCCCAGGCTCCGCTGTCCCCTGCCCTGGCCTTTGCTCTTTGTCACTTTGGATCACCATCTTCTCTGTGTTTGTTCAGCTCTGTAAGCCCCGCATCCGCAGAGCCCTCACCGCTCTCCTCATGCGGCAGGGAATGCGGCTCAGTGCTCCACCTAGGACCTGGGGCCGGCGGCAGCTCCCCTCCTCTTCCCCCTCACACACCCTGGGGCCTCTGGACTCTAGTCCAGGTGGTCTTGATGTCACCCCCAGTAGCCACCGCTGTTGATACCGTCAGGCCCTTTCAAGTCCCCTGCCGGCTCCTGCTAGCAACGCCCAAGCACTTCTCAGACATGGCCTTGCCTTACGATGCTGGGGAGGGTGGGTGGCCTTCTTGTCCTTAGAACTGGTCTGCAGGAGCCCTCGTCCTGGTGGCCCTGCATCCCCCCACCCCCACAGTGTGACGCCTCCCACAGTCACCTTTCTGATTAATCCAAACCCAGTGTCCCGTCGGTCAGCCTGCCGTGACTGTCCTAGATCCTTCCTCCCATACAGGCTAAAATGTAAGCGAAGCTTTTTCTCCTCCAGTGTATTACTGGCGATCCTATCTTCAGGATTCTGTCTTTGAAAGCCATTCCCATTTCTCGGTCCATCTGAACCAGGGCCAGATAGAAAGGCGAGCCTCCGGAGACCGTCCTGCAGCCCCTGAGAGGCTGGGTTATCCGCGAGGCCCCAACCTCCCGCTTCAGGAGGAGGTGGACAGAGAGGGTTCTCGCCTGCTGCTCGGCTTCCTTCAGGCCGACCCAGCAGTGGCAGGCGAGACAGGGTGCCTTGGGCTCTCAGTCTAATTATTGTCCCAGCTGACAGGCGACCAACCTGGGCCACTGAGAAGCGCATTTAAAGAAAACACAGCCTACAAAAGAAAGTTACCGAACCAATTATTTTCTTTTATAGGAGCCCTGTTTTGTCCAAGTGAAGTTGTGGCTTGCACTGTAATGGGTTCTGGCGCCCTGGATGGCGTACCTGCTCCTGCTGGCCCGCACAAGCCTGCACAACCGCCAGTGGCCCTGGACGCACGCGATGCGGCCAGGGCCGCATACTTGGGGGGCTCGTCATGTCTCAGGGCGGGAGCTTCCCCTGTGGTGGACCGAGGCATGCAGCTGCTTGTTTCAGTCCACTTCTGCCTGCCCACAGGCCAGGCGACCGGAAAGAACGGACAGCTCATCCTTCAGGAACTTGGGAGAGGCGTCAGAGCCGGCAAGAGGGAGCCTGCCTCCTCCCGGGGCTTCCTCTCTGCTCCGCCTGCAGTTTCGTTTAATTACCAAACCTAAGGCAATCGTCCTAGGTAGGAAGGACTGGGCAGGGCACCATGGGGAGGCAAGGGCCACAGCACAGTCCCCACTGTCAGCAGTCTTGCCACAGGGGAGCTGCACAGATACCTGTCAGAAAAGGTGTGGCGGAGGGTCCCGAAAGGTGCCCGGAGGCCCAGGCAAAGCGGCCCACGCCTGGGCACTGCTGCGGCTGCTGCTGCTGCCACCAGCACAGCTGTACCCGTCGCCGCCTGGCAGACGACTCATCCTCAGGCCCTTCTGAATCTGGAAAATGGGGAATCTACCAGCTACTGAGGGCCACGGAGTTAGGCTCGGGGTCCCCCGCAACACTCCATGTGGATTTCCTCCTCACAGAACCCACAGTCAGAGGAACCCAGAACACGTGTTAGTTTCCTGTGCTTGGATGGTGCCTGACTTCTCCCCAAGCAGATGCGAGATTTCCAGGGAGAGGCAGGACGCAGAGCCAGACGTTGGAGGCAGAGAGGTGGGACAAGCAGATTCTGTCCTGAAAGAGTAAACATTCCAGCTCCACGACAGGGAAGCACAGACGTAACCGGGAAAGTGAACTGTACCACCCTGAGGGACGGTAGGGCCTGGAGAGGCCTCATGTAAGGTGGGCAGGTCCAGGCTTCGGGGCCACGTTGCTGTGGTCCACACCGTGGCTGCTGCACAGCACTCACTGTGTGGCCTGCTCCCGGGGCCGCTGTTTCCACACATGCCTAGCAGGCTTCCCAAGAGCACCTTCGCCACCGCCTGCCCTGCAGATTTACAGGGCCGAACTTTGGAAAGCAAGGAGACCCAGGCCTGGAGTACAATAAGTGCTTGGTGAAGCCCCCTGGCTCTTGCTAGCAGACGGAGCTACTCGTCTTGAAGTTCCTCGGCCGGAAGCACACGTCCCTCAGGAGGCAGCAAGCCTGCTTTCACAGGCTGAACAGGCAAAATCCCAAGTCCAAAACTATTTGAGCTCTGACATGATATCGTGGGTGGACGTTGTCTATACCAAGAGACTTTGTATCATGCACAGTATTATTAAAAACGTCACAGAAAATTGCCTTCTAAGGGCTGGCCATATAGCTCAGTAGATTAAGCACCTGCTTAGGGAGACACAGGGACCGGGATCCAATCCCCAGTGTGCTGTGCCGGCCATGCTGAGATGGTGATTGAGACTGGTCGCGGTGGTGCGTGCCTGTAACCCCAGGGCTTGGGAGGCTGAAAACAGGAGGATCACTACGAGTCTGATATCTGTAGTGAGACCCTGTAGACCTAGTACTAAATACTTTAAAATAAAAATAAGTAAATAAATAAAAAGAAAATTACCTTCTACTGATGTGTACATGACATAGATGGTGCATACAGGAATTTTGAGCTTAGCCGTGGGTCCCATAAATTATAACCCTGAATAAATGCAAACATTTCATGGGCTAGGGAGATAGCTCAGTGGTCTAAGCACTTGCCTGGCAAGTACAAGGCCCTGAGTTCGATTGCCAGGGCCACATGCTGTGCTGGCCCCCGGTTCCTAGGTGTGCCATGCTGACCACTGAAACCTGGCGTGGTGGCTCATGCCTGCAATCCCAGTGCTGAGGAGGCTGAGACAGGAGGATCGCTATAAGCCCAAGCTGCATAGCAAGATCCTAAATAAATATTCAAAATCCAAAAATAGGCCAAGCATTTCAGATGATGGAATTAATTCAACTCATGCTGAGAAAAACAGGCCTTGACGGTGAGTGAGGGCCCTGCCTGTGCACCTGTCCACCTGGCTGTCCGGTGCACCAGCTCCTCAGCAAAAGACGGGCAGCGCGACCATGCCCTGGGCTGCCTGCTCTCGGACGAAGCTCTCCAGCCCCACTAAGCGGGTTCCACTGCCAGCAGCCACCCTGCACCCTCCCGCCCACAGCAGGTGTCACCCCATCTTGCTTGCTGGGAATCGGAGGTGCTGGGCAGGAAGAGGCCATGGAGGCTGGAAACAGCCTTCAGCAGCCAAGCCTCCAGCTGCCTGGAACTGCCAGTCTCACCTCGACAAAGCAGCCGCCAGCCCGGGGCCCCGTGACTGACACGGCTGTCGTCAGATCTGGCCTTGCTGGGGGGAGTGCTCACAAGGAGGAGGCTCTAGGGCATCTCTCAGAGCTGAGGAATACGTCACTCTATAAAAATATCACGTCTTTTTTATTCATTCCTCAGTTGATAGGAATTCAGGTTTCTCCCAAGATTTAGTGGGCAATTGAAAGATTAAAATCTTACCTTTTTTCTTTTTTTGGTGGGACCGGGGTTCAAACTCATGACCTTGCACTTGCCAGGCAGGCACTTGTGCCACGATACTATCTCTCTGGCCCCTAAAATCTTAAAGATACAGTAGATACTGGGAAAGGGAAAGGAACTGTTCAAAGGAAAAGAACAACTAGGATGAGGGAGAGAAGAAAAAAGGAAGAAAACAGGGGAAGATGTGTGCGCGTGTACACAGGCAAACTTGGATAACTGTACTTCTGGTCTATTGAAAGTTAATACTTAAGTGTTTTTTCTTCTTTTTAATTTTTTTGGCCAATGTTTCAAGCTTATCTCTGGTAATCTGAACAGCTACTTTGAAGACAACAATATGCAACATGGCAACCATTGTTGAAGTCCTATCATTTTGTTTAGTGAAATTCTGTATCATTTCTGTTTTTGTTTTTGTTTTTTGCAGTACAGGGCATTGAACTCAGGACCCTGTGCTTGCCAAGCAGGTGCTTATTCTACTGAGCTATCTCCCCAGCCCTGTATCATTTCTAATGATTTTTTTTTTTTTTTTTTTTT
>PVKN010003370.1:0-21013 GCA_004027915.1 Capromys pilorides | reverse complement strand
GGGGCACTTCCTCAATAGGAGATGGGGGGTGGGTGAAGTGAATATTTTTGCTCCCTGGAAACCTATCAGGAGAAAAATTTGACTCACATGATTTGAAGAAGAATGAATAGACATAATGTTAAAATCAAGACCTAACCTCTCAACAAAGGGAAGAAACGGTGGAAGAAATGTGTGATGTGTGTGTGTGTGTGTGTGTGTGTGTGTGTGAGAGAGAGAGAGAGAGAGAGAGAGAGAGAGACAGAAAGACAGACAGACAGAGACAGAGAGAGACACAGAGTGACAGAGAGAGACAGAGACAGAGAGATGGAAACAGAGAGACAGAGAGACATAGAGAGAGAGAGCGCCATCTCTGTGGGGAGGCGGGTGGCTGAATCCCACAAGATGTACTGAGCATCGTTAACCTAAGGATCAGAAGGAAGAGAGCACAGGCTGCCCAGAGCCCCTGAGGCTCAGCAAGGGGCACTCGGCCCTGAGCAGTGCTGCCCAGGACCCAGAGCTCTGCATTGCTTGGGAGGGAGCCTGAGCACCCGCTTCTCCATCCTCTCACAGTGCTGACAGGGACCAACTAGCCAGGTAAGCGTTGCTGGGCTCAGAGGCTGAGCTGCCTGAACCCAATGGCAGTTGATTGGGTGGGTGCTGAGAAACGATTCCAGCCTGCCCTTCCGAGAGTTCACACACACACACACACACACACACACACACACACCCCTCTTCCGGAAGAAGCCGCCGGCCCAGAAGGCACTGTTTCCTCCACAAGGTGCAGTCCCCACTGGCGGGAAGGAGGAACTTCGTGGCCAGCCAGTCTGTCCACCCACAGAGCGCTACTGGGTCACGCCTCGGCCTGCGCCCTGGAGAACCACAGGGCTGACCTTGAAGGGCCGGGGTCTCAGCTGTGCCCCTTCTCCACCAGTCCACGTGGGAAGAGGGGTTTGCAAAGGAAGAGCCAGCAGAGGCTGCAGTGGCCTTAGAGATCCCCTAATCTGTGATGCTTCCACTCCAGATGTGCGAGGCGGGAAAGGGCCCCAAGCCACACCCTTGCGAGTGGCGACCGGACTCCTTCCTTTCCCCCATGTCTCACACGCACTCCTTTGTTTTGCCTGGTTTCCCATGTTAATGTTTATGCCGAACAAGAGATGCGATGGTGGACGTCCTTGTTCTGTTCCTAATTTTAGAGGAGCAGGGAGAAAAGCTTTTAGCTTCTCCCATTTAATATGGCATTGGCAGGAAGTTGGTCAGAAATGATTTAGCTCAGCGGACTAAGTACCTGCTTAGGCAAGCACAAGAACCGAGGTTTGATCCCCAGCACTATATGCCGTGCTGGCCCCACCCCTGGGCGCACTGGGCCAGCCACTGAGACCAGGCCAGGTGGCGCACACCTGTCATCCCAGCACTGGAGAGGCTGAAAACAAGAGGATCACTACGAGTCCGAGCTGTGTAGTGAGACTCTATACCAAATACATTAAATGAATGAATGAATGGATGATTGAATGAATGAATGATTGAATGAATGGATAAATAAATAAACTTAATCAAATCGATTCTACATTATTGGGGGTTAATTCCAACTCCAACAGAGGAAATCAATATGGAGATATATCAAATTAGAAGTTTTACTGGCCCAGGCTTATCCTCATCTACACATCTTCCCTAAAGGAATTAATGGCATCGGATTACAGTGGTGCCTGCATCCCCAGGCTTGTAGCAGTGCAGTTCGTAACAGCTAAGCCTTGGACATGACCTGAGTTTTTCCGCAGCAGTTGAATGGATCAAGAAAAGGTGCGACTTAGACACAATGGAGCACCAGGGCCAGGATAGACCGCAGCCATCTGCAGCCAAATGAGTGCCCCTTGGGGCCACGATGTTAGGGGAAGTGAACCAGACACGGAAGCTCATGTGTCCCACGGCTTCACTAACGCGAGAAGCACGAAGAACAGAGCAAAACAAAAGGTAGAAGATGGCAAATAGGGAAACGGGTCATTTGCTAAAGAGAGCATGACCCAGAGGTGAAGGGAGGGCAAGGAGCAGAGGGCACAGAAAAGAACGAGGCTGGGTTACGTCCAGGTGCCAGCGCCCACCATGAACACAGCCATCGTGCCCCGCACACATGGACCGACAAAAGTAAAACCTAAAAACAGTGTTCGTAAAGCTTCTTGTGATCAATAAATATTTGGTGAATTAATTAATAAGAAATCCCATTCTCTGAAAATGCATACAAATACTTTGCAATGGTTAGCACAGAAGAACGGGGGCTCAAGCGGGCAAACAGCCTAAAGAGAGCATGGACTTCACCTTCTTGATTCCAGACAGTTGATTTGATAATAAGGAGCAAATTTTACTTTCACGTAAAAGCAAATGAAAGCCGCCCAGAATGTGTAAAGCGGTGTCTCTCAAGGCAGGGAGCAGCCCAGCACCGGAGGCACAGGAGTAGGAACCCGGGGCCGCCTGTCACTGTTCATGTAGGCAGATGTCTGCCCTGGGAGATGATTGGAATCCACGGGGAGCGAGGCTTACAGGTAACCCCCGCTCGCTCACCCAGTCTGCCTTGTGCTCTCTCCAGGGCCTGTCCTCTTACACTGCGTTAGCTTGTCTTGGGATTAAACGAGGCCTTGTCTCACATTCCCCAAATGACCTTGGGGAATCACACTGTTCAGCCTCAACTTGTTCTGTGGACACCGAGACCAGAGTGTGGTTACCAGGTATTTTCACAGCCACAAGGTTAACAAGTGACAACCATAGGACCCTATGACCTTGAACCCTCTCCTAGTCTCATCCTACTGTTTCCCTTTCCAAGGATTTCTAGCCTACATATATGCCAAATCGACTTTCCTGAACCCCGGTTCTGATCATGCCATTGAATCAAATGCAAAAACTCCCTGTTCTTTTTCCAGCTGTCCTTGGAGTTGTTTATTACAACTGTTGAGACTCAGTCTTCCTGATTTTGAGCTCCGATTGTAATCTCAATTCTAGCTCTTTGGATATACTGAAATGGTTTTTAAATAAGTATGTATAAATATAGGGGGCCAGGGAGATAGTTCAGGGGAACAAGTGCCTGCTTGGCAAGTGCAAGGTCCTGAGTTTGATCCCCAGTTCCACAGGAAAAAAAAAAAATATCTCAAGTATGTATGAATATAATTGGTTTGGAAAATAATAATCCTTTTTTAAAAAAATATTAATTTTAATAAAAAGAAGTAATAATGAGACAGTTTTAAATAATTCTTATTTCTTATTTCTTAGAGTACTTCTTGCCATGTTTCTTCCATTCAGGGTTTGTTCATCAACTGTTTATTGACCAGTATGTGACAAACCTCAGAATTAGCTAATATGTTTGGCTCTTCAAGAATCTTAGCCCAAAGCCGGGCGTGGTGGCGCACGCCTGTAATCCCAGCACGTGGGAGGCTGAGACAGGAGGATCAGTGGGAGTTCGAGACCAGCCTGGGCTACAAAAGTGAGCTTAAGGCCAGCCTGAACTGCATAGCGAGACCCTGTCTCAAAAAGACAAAAACTAAAGAGGAGGAGGAGGAGGAGGAAGAAGACGAAGACGAAGACGAAGACGAAGACGAAGAAGAAGAAGAAGAAGAAAAAGAAGAAGAAGAAGAGGAAGAAGAAGAAGAAGGTTAGCCCAAGATGTCATGGAATGAAATGTTTGAACCAAGTTTGACCTAAGGGAACATTCTCAAGAATCTCATGATGGTTTGCCCTTCACCTGGGAAATGAATCAGAGCTTTCAACATGTGTCCTCCAGATACCAGCTTCCCAGAAATCGCCCCTCATGTGTGCGACAGTATACGGCTTCCAAGGTCAACACCAGCAGCTTCAGCACTTAAGGGGGAAGGGCGAACTCCCTGAATACATTTCACAGACCGCTTCCTGACCGCTGGGGTTTATAACTCTGAACATCAAAGGAGCCGCAAAGTAAAGTGTGCAGAGTCACAAGTTAGAGCAAATTCACTCTTGCAGTAACTCGGACTCAATCGCTTTTATAAGACACCATGTCTTCTAATGATTGACAATCTAGCTTTTCCTTGTCAAATAAGCCAAGATTCTGCTAT
Organism: Capromys pilorides; assembly: GCA_004027915.1. NCBI lineage: Eukaryota > Metazoa > Chordata > Mammalia > Rodentia > Capromyidae > Capromys > Capromys pilorides. The sequence continues at coordinate 16,964 of PVKN010003370.1, read as the reverse complement.
TCTGAGCATGAAAACCAGAATGACTTGTCATGGATCTGCTGTGTGCCAGGGTCATCAATCGGACTTTGCCGTCTAACAATCCGCCACCCAATTCAGTGGTTTCACACATGGATGGAGCTGCTAAGAGGATGATGGACCATTACCTCCCACCACAAACCAAATTCACGGCGCTGCATTTACTGCTGACCTAACCAGGGAGAACAGTGCCCCTCAGCCACGGTCCCTCGAAGGAGAGCAGACTCCAAATCTGGTGAAAGGTCCGGGGAGTCGTGCAGCTCCAAGACCGATGCGTCCTTAGGGCCGTAAGTGATCTCAGCTATGGTTACTCCGGTGGGACTTTGCGGATTTGTAGCCACACACGGCGGCCCGTTCGCTTAGGTGAGGTAATTCCTTGCTGATCGACTTCCAGAAACGAAGGTCGAATAATGATTAGTGAAGACTGTAAAAGCATGCACAGTGGGGCGAGTTGAAATTGGGCTGTTAGATGGGTTTACCATTGCTATAGCACTTGTTGCTATGACTACAGAAAAATCTGGTTTTTTCCCAAGAACATAGGAAGTAGGTAGCCTCAAGTATGGCTCCCTGTGTCCCTGCCCCCAGTTGTCACCCCCTGCCCTCCTACGATTCTCTTCTCTCAAATACAGACTGGCTGAATGATTCACTTCTGATATGCAGGTTTCACTAAAAGGAGGAGATGTCATTCCCAGTATTAGGCTGCAGGAAGAGTGTGGCTCCCAGCTGGGAGGGTCCTTCTCAGGTGCTCTGTGTAGATCTCTCACTCGGGGAGAAGCAAGCCATGTGCTGTAAGCGGCTTCGTGCACAGCCAGAGTGGCAACTAAGTGACCTCTCCAGCCAATAGCAAGCAAGGACCTGTGGTCCTCAGTGCGCCTATATGTACAACACGCCCTTCCACAGCCAAGTGTTGAGACGGCCTTATCATCAGCCGACACACTGAGCTCAGCCTTGAGAAAGAGTTGGGGCCAGAGGCATCCGGGTAACCTGTGCTTAGATTCCCATGTGTCACGTAGAGGGCAGAGTGTTTGTTGTTTGAAGCTATTAAACGGAGTCATGATTTATGACACAGCAATAAATAAGCAACACAGTGTGGGAACTTTTTAAATACCCATGATTTAGCTTATGATTTTATGAGTTGATTGCGCATTTGTTTTGGCCCAGGCAAGTCTGTCTTGGATGGCCTTACTGGGGTCTGATGCTTGTAAACCATCATCCAGGACCTTGCAGTCATCCTCCATGTGCCAAAGGTGAGCTTGCGCTGTTCACCTAGTGTGGTGAATAGGTTCCAAAAGTACGAAGAAAGCAAATGCTAAAACTAAAGTACTTTTCAAGCCCCCGTTATACCAGAGTTGGTAATGTTGTCCTGGCCAAAATAAGCCACATGACAAACCCACGTTCCAAGAGTCAGGGTATGGACCAGTCCCTAGAATGTCCCCGGGTACAGATGAAAGTGGGGAAGAATCTGTAGTCACTTAAGTAGTAACGATGCAGAGAAAACCTAACAATCAAAATAGTTTTTCGTTTTTCTCTTTTCTCAAGCAAGAGAAAGAATGAATGGCTCTGCACGCCAAGCGCTCACAAGCCAACTGGGAAGACGCTTGGAAGAATAAGTGAAGGTCACTGTAGAAAGTAAGACTAGAGGAGCAAAATCGCGTCATCTGGATGAGGACAGAGTGGGGCTCCCAGAAAGGAGAAGGACTGCGCTACTAATTATGCACAGAGTATTTGCAAACATAATCAAGCATATTAAAACATGACCACAAGTCACTACGCTTAATTTGGCCTGAACAACAAGAAATCCGTCTTCCAGAGGAACAACTCGCTCCCACTAATAAGCTTCGGGAACTGCCTTGCCATGACCCTTATTTTGGGAACACTTGGGCATAAAAACTCAAGCGTAAGGAGCAAACCTCGGAGGCAAGACTCGCCCGTGGAGCCGCGGGTGGAGCCGCGGACGGGCACAGCCACCATCATCGTCTTCATTTTCTCAAACCGGCACCGAAGCTTTCATGAAGTTTAGAATCTCGCTTTTCAGGTTAATTTTCTGTGTCCTCATGCATGCCAGGTCCTAATGAAGCCTCGCAGTTGGTCATGCTGTCTGCTGCTCCTGACCCAGTGGACTGGCCAGGTATTTACACTCGTAATTACAGGCGCTATGGATTCTAAAACTACTTCTGTAGAAGAAAAGCAATAAATGACCTCAAAATTTTCCACAAGAATAGAAGCCAATTATCCACTATTGGGTTCACGCCTCCATTCTTACAAAAGTAGATTTTTACCTTCGTGTTTGTTATGACAAAACAGTGTTTGAAATGAAGAATGCTGTATACTTTACTAGGCGGCTGTATTAGTAAATGCAGTTATGTTTAACTGGCTGTTATAATGCCTCCTTCAAACACTAAAGAATATCCATTAATTATTGTAACAACATAAGGGAATGTTGTTCACAGGCAAATATGAAGGTTGTGTTTCATTTTATAGAAAAAAACCCTGAGCAAACAGTTCCTTTTTTAAATTACTTTTTATAAGAAACAACAATGTGACAGTTTCAAAACTGGTTAGTAGGACATTCCCAATAAATGATACAATGTGTATTGTTGTTCTCAGTAGTAGTTATGCAGAACACAGGGTGTAGACATGATAAGTTTTCTAATCACTTTTGGTACAAAAATTTCTTCTTACTGAACTAAGAGAAAGTAGTTGTATACATAATCCAATGTTCCATAATCATAGTGGGTTATTGGCAGAACTGGCAATATTGGAAGCTGTTGATTTAAGCCTTCTACAGCTCAGCATACTAACCTAGCTTTATGTCTTATGTCTCGTGGTTAACCTTTTCTGCTGGGTGGTTACAGGCAAGTTAAAGCAAAACTGGTGTAACAAAACATGTGACTTCTGTGTCTCCAAACGGCAGTCAAATCCCCTCAGGATTTACTTTGAAACCATGCACAGCGCTTTGTAGATCTGTTGCCAGTGGCAGCCGTCTAGATGAGTCATGGCCATTGCTTGACCAGTTTGCTCTCTGTGAAAGCCTGAGAGGATGTTTTCTCTCTAGGAGCAAACAGTTTCTTTTCAGAAAAAGAATCCAAGTTCAGCCTGATTTCTGTGGGGTCAAATGCCAGAGTGGACTGCTTCTGAAGGTACGCCTCTCCAAGTACAACTACAGGGTGTGTGAACAGGGGCGCAATTTCAGGTAAAAAACACCCCTTTGATATCTGAACTATGGTATAATTATTCTTAAAAGATGTCCATGTAGCCTGTAGCATAAAACACATAAATTTAGACAAAAGCGTACCATAACCTAAATGGTATTGAATTATACCTAATAGTTATCTTTTTTATATGTGTATTATATACTGTACATTCTTTTAGTTTTCTTCAGATGCTGGTCAAGAGTTTTAAGATAAGAATTTTATGGTGATTGCCTATACATTAATTCAGTGCATTCCTTGAATGTTTTATCACAGGCACAAGTTTATATTTCTACAGAAAACTGTAATTTTTAAATTTTTTTCAGTTGCTTTTCACAGCAGCCAAGCAATATCTTGTCCAAAAAAAATCTCCATTTTATGGAGGAGGAATGGGATCTCAGCTAAGGTTTTCCCAGAGTCAGTCAATGGCACAGACAGAACCACTCTGTGATCCGTGGCCCCCAGTCCTGCTTTCCACTTCATCACAACCCACGATACTCTCTCTACCCCCGGCCTACCCAAGTCATCCCATTCCTACACACAAAAGACCCTGAGTCAGTTCTGTGAGAACAGCACATCAGAAGCAAGCTCCCTCTGGGCATTCTGTGCCCCAGCAGTGACAGTGCCCAGTGGACTTCCGCAGCTCAGTTGCCTGTTCCTTAATTACATCACTAGCCATTTTGCAGGTATGGAAAGCCACAAATACTTACAAAATCCTTCATGTTGACTTATCTCAAGCCCAAGGTGTGGTCAGGAAATTCCCTTGAGGCAGGGGAAAAATCTTCACATACTTCTATCAGTATAAGCATGTTTACACATTTGTCATTTATTTCCTGACAAACCTCCATATGTAAAAAATGCTTACAAAGGTAGGAACTCTTCAGAGAGTCCTTTGCATTTGTCCAGCATTTACAGCTGAGGAAGCATGGCAAGTGCCTTACCTACGTGCTGCTCCCCCAGCGTTGTGAGGTGAGCAGGCTCCTTACCGTCCCCCTCTGACAGACGTGGAATGGAGTCTCAGGGAAGGTCAGGGAACCCTCATGATGTTACACAGCACCCCGGTCAGGGGACAGTTCACCCCCAAATGCTGGAGTTGGATATCGCATATGGCAGCACGCAACCGTGTGTGTTCTGCTCCATGCTGATCTTGTAACGTGCTTTATATAAACTGGTACGATGCTCAAATAAAACTAAACACCACTGCATATCATTAGTCAAGGAGCCCTATTAGAAGATACTGACATAGCGTAGTGCTGTGTTATCTAGATGAGGGAACAGATGTTCAAAACTATGAAATACCCACTTAAAATCACATGATTACACTTAGCAGGATCGAAGATAGAGTTCAACTCTCCAAATCCCAACGCAATGCCCTTTCTAGCACCCTGTGCCAAAAGAGTAATTTTATCTTCGTTATATTGAAAGCAGTGCATAATCTGAATAAAAGAAAAGAGACTGCGTTTAGCTCTTAATTTACTTTTGTGCTACCAAAATCATATTGATGATAATACCTATCAGTCCTGTACACCAAGATCATAAATAATTGTGAAGCTTTTGCTTTAAAATTAAAAGCAAAAGTTTAGTATAAACATCAAGAATTTAAATTGTTTTAGAGATGAAAACATTGAGGCTCAGAAAATATGGTAATTTAAAGAACCTCACCCATTTATTAGGAGGAGAAACGATGACTTAAATTTGAGTCACTCTGACCCTCAATATCCTGTACCTCCCCCTACTTTTGGAGGAGAACTTTGCTAGCCCCAGCCATTCTGTCATGGCAACCACAATCAACTGTCATGAGCAGTGAAGTCAAATATATATAGAAACAAAGCAGTAAAACCTAGACATGGACTGAGCGGGCTGACGCAGGGTGTACAGAGAAAGCAAACACGAGCTCTTGATAGTTGCGATGGAGGCCATGCATGTTTTCTTTTTAATGCCTCCTAAATTCAGCAACATCTCTTGATTCTCTTTCCCACTAAGACCAAACCATCAACTGTTGTCGCCCTGAGGAGGCTTGCCGGGACACTCGAACTGCAGGTCAAAGTAGACTTAGAAGCCTTGGACACTTTCCAGCACTTGAACACCACCTGCCTCGAATCCCTCAGCATGTGGTGATCCGGCCCCCGAGTGGACACCCGGGTCCTGGTGGGGCCCTTCACGGCCCTCGACATGGATCCCCATCTTACTTCTGCAAAACCCTGACCATAGGAAGTTCTCTGCCAGACTCGGGAGGCAGAGTCCACTTCCTGCTGCGTAAAACCACATCGCTAAGGGCTACTAAGCCTCCCCTGCTGACTCTTGTTTGGATGATTCAATGACAATGACATGAAATTTTTTTCTTATGTTTGTCCTGTTATTCTAGTTCTGTTTTCTGGACAGAATGGACAGATGTTAATTTTCTCACAGGGTATCCAATTGGCAAGGCTTTCAGCAAATAAGACAAAACTGCAGTGCTTTTGTAAAAATCGAAATATATATAGATATAGATATAGATATATAGATACAGTGTGTGTGTGTGTGTGTGTGTGTGTGTGTGTGTGTGTGTGTGGCTGGCTCAGTCCACCCTGGGGAGGGGCTGGCATGGCATGTGGCACCAGGGATCAAACTGCAGTCCCTATGCGCTTGCCTAAGCTTGCCTAAGCAGGCACATTAGACTGCTGAGCTATCTCGCCTGCCCCTGTAATATAATTTAAATTCCACTAAATTCATTCATTTAAAGTGTCAGTGGATTTTAACATATTTAAAAGTTGTACAAACACCACCGCATGCTGCTTCCAACACTCCTTTCACCCAGTAGAGGAGCTCTGTGTTCATTTGCAGCTACTTCACGTCGCCCCTGCCTCCTCCTCCCCAGCAACCCTTCCCTGCCCTCTCCCGAGCCTACTCTGGACAGTCTGTATCAATGGGGTGGGGCAGACTGGGACCCTTGGCCTCTGACTTCTTCATTTGCACAATGTTTTCAAGGTGCATGTTGTAATACGTGGCAGCATTTTATTCCATTTATCAGGGAATGATCCATTCTGTGGAAATGCCACATTTTGTTCAGCCATTTGTCAGCTAATGGGGACTTGAACTGTCACCCCTTCAGGGAGATTAGGCAGAACTGAGCTGTGAATATTCTTGTGCAAGATTTGGGTGAACGTGTTTTCAGAGACTATAACTGGGGCTTGAGTTGCAAGAACTGCACAGCAGAGCCCTGCGGTGGCTGCTGCTGTGTTCTGTGAGGAACCGCCCAGCTGCCTAACAAAGTAGCCGAACCTCGCAATCTCATGGCCTCTCCCACCTTCCAGCACTCTCATCCACGTGATGATTCCACCTGTGCACATCCTTGTCGAGACTTGTTGGTGACTTTAGGATCTTTTAAAAATCTGTTTTCAGAATTAAAAAGATACTGCATTCCCAATAGATGTGAAGTGGTATCTCCTAAGATATTCCATGCAGTTCCCTGATGAATAAGTACATGGATTGCTTTTATTTACTCACCATTTGTGTAACTTCTTAGAGGAAACATCTATTCAGAGCCTGTGTCTACTTTTTTAATAGGTTGGTTTTTATTGTTGATTATTATTATTATTATTATAACAAATCATTGGAACAATTCACTTACATTCTTAAGATTAGTCCTTTGTGAAAAAATACAATTTGTATATCTTTATCCCGCCTCAAGAGCTCTATTTTCACTTTCTTGTGGGTATCACTTGAAGTACAGCTATTTTTAATTGTGAAGAAGGCCCATTTGCCAACGTTTCTCTCATTGATATGCTTTTGGTGTCCTAAGGAGGAAACTCGGGCCGTGCAAGACTCATGAAAATTTACTCCTGTATTCTTGTAGTTTATGGTATTATGACTTATATTTTTCTCATTCTGAGTTAGATTTTGTCTATGACAGGAGGTAAGGGTCCAAATTAATGACTTTATGTGTAGATACCCATATGTCCTAACAGTAATTGTTGGTGACACTGTCCTCTTGCCCACTGAATTATCTTTATGCTATTGTCCAAAATGTCAATCAGCTGAGCACCCAGCATCTCACAGGAGAGAGTCACCCATCCACCCATGGCGCTTACCTGGCACTGAAGATTATGCCCCAGCCATGGCCACATCGGAACCCAACCCTTTTCTATGTTTTGTTTCCTCTCTACACAGAGCATGAGAGGCATGGACAGCAAAAAAAAAAAAAACCCAGAAAGTAAAGAGACAGCCAACAGAGGGGCAAAGAACGCACCTAAAATATGCTAAGCACACAAAAAGATTAGATCCTCTGAAAACAAGAGAACAGTCAAAACATGAATCGTTAAAATAAACAGACATTTTTCAGAGGAAGAAGTACGAATGGGCAACAAATATACGACAAAGATGTTAAGCATCACTGGCTTAGCATCATTAGAGGGGTGCAAATTAATGAGACACCCGGCATCCATCTGATTCCAGAAAGAAGGGACATCAGCAGGACATCAAGTCACAGCAAAGGCTGGCAGGACTGTGGTCACAATGGCGTGCTGGCCCAGTGCTGGTGGGAATGTCAACCTGTGCAGCCCCTACGGAAACCACTGCGGAGAAACCTCAAAAACAGACACAACAAAGCCTGTAAATTCCGCGTGACACAGGATTGGCCTTCTAGTTATCTTCCCAAAAGACTTAAAGACACAATATTACAGGGATACGTGTAAACACCCCTGTTTATAGCAGCGCGGCTCATAACACCTAAATCTCGGAAATGGCCTAGGTGTCCACAGACAGACGAATGCGCAAAGAAAAGGCTCTCCGTGCGCACGGTGGAGCGACGCCCTGCCCTAAAGGTAAACGTGAACTCTTACAAGCATCTCTTATATGAGAGATCCAAAATGTACATAAAGAGCAACATAAGATGATGAGAAAGTAGGGAGAGAGATTTTCTTCAAGTGAGCGGGAGAGCTAGAGGTGGGGGAGGGGAGAGGGGTGCGGGGAAGGAAGGAAACAGAGCAGGGGCGCCCTCTGTGCGCTGACGGACCCCCGTAGGAAATGTAACCCTCACGCACTGCGCGCATAGACTCATAAAAATTAGAAACTGAAACCATCCGTTGGCCAAATGTAGGAATGTATTTGTAGACGCTACCCCTCATGGCACTAATCCATTTTCCATCCTTATGCACCTGTCGCGCTGACATCAGTACCCCAGCTTTGCAGTATTTTTTTTTTCTTTCATTTATGTATGCGGTGCAGGGTCTCACTTCACAGATGGGACTCGTAGTGATCCTCCTGTCTTCAGCCGCCACGCCCGAACTCTGTCTCCGGCTCAGGGCATCCTAGGGGTGGGGCCAGCATGGGGGTCGAACCCTGGTTCTTGTGCTTGCCAAAGCCGACGCTTAGCCTGCTGAACTATCTCGTCAGCCCTGCAGTAAGTTTTGAATTTTGAAATTTTCAAAATGTTCTTTTGCAGATCATTCGTGGTTCTTTGCCTTTGCATGTGTATTTTACAAACAGCTTGTCATCTAGGAAGCAGAGACAGCTAGGATTTAAGACGCACCACGTAGAGTCTACAAGTCGCTCTTGGGGCATCACCATCTTGACCACGACAGGGATGCCAGCCTGTCTGTTTATTCTCGTTATTATCTAAATGTTCAACTATCTCTGGTTATTTGTGGCATGCAAATCCCATGCCGCTTTCCTTACATTTTAAGTGTGTTGTTCTTTTTGTGCAATTATAAGTGAAGTTGTTTTCTTAATTTTATTTTTAGATTGCTCGTTGTTACCACAGAGAAGTGCAATTGATTTGTATATATTGACCTTGCATTCTGCAGCTTTGCTGAACTTACTTATCAGCTTTAACAGGGTTTTGGTTTTTGCCTTGGGTGGCATATTCTTCACTTAAAATAATACCACTGGAGAGGAAACGTTTTATTCTTTTCTAATAAGTGACTGTTCCTTTACTTGTGTGATTTTTATGACTAGAACCTTCAGTACCATGTTAAACGGAGAGGAGAGGTCACACATCCTGGCCTTGTTTGTGATTTTATGCTCTTAGGGGGAAATCTCTTGCTTCCAATATTATGTTAGGTGTAACTTTTTCTGTACAGGCCTTTTATCATGTTCAGAAATTTCTTTTCCATTCCTATTTTGGAGAATATCTTTGGATACTGAATTTCACCAAATGCTTTTTCTGCATCAATTGAGATGATTTGGTGGTTTCTTATTTTCATCCTACTAATACTGTCTTTTGTTAATTAATTGGGTCACGTTGATTCTCAGTAATTCTCCATAACTGGGTCAGCTTCGTGTGGTCATGAGGTAAAATCCTTTTTCCCTATTGCTGAATCTGGTTTTCCAACATTTTGTTCAGTACTTTTGCACGTCTATCCATAAAGGCTGGTGGCCTGCAGTGTTCTTACCTGCTTTCTCAAGTTTTCCTATCACAGGAAGAGTGGCCTCCTAGGATGAGTTGGAAAGTATTCGCTTTCTTGGTCTGTTTCTTGGATTACTTTGAGAATGTTCGGTGTTAATTTTTTCAAATATTTGTTAGAATTCACTGGTGAAGTCATCTGGATTCTTGAACTTCTTTGTGAGATTTTTGATTACAGAATCAGCTTTTCCTGGGTGTGGTGGTGCACACCGATGACCCCAGCAGGATTGCTGTGAGTCCAAGGGCAACCTGAACTGCAAAGTGAGACCCTGGCTCAAAAAATAAATAAATAAATAAATAAAAACATATATATATATATATATATATATATATATATATATATATACACACATATAACATACATATTTATACATATAATATATATATAAATATATATATTTTAAATAAATGTAGGTTTTTTTCAGACTTTATTTTTCTTGTGTCAATCAGTCTCAGCAGTTTGTACTTTAGGAATCTGCCAAATCCTACTTATTGCCCTACAAATTGTTTCCTTATAATCTTTCCCTGTAATGTCAGTGTGTCCCCTCTTGGCTATTTATTTTTATTAATTTGAGTCATACTTCTTTTTCTCTTGGTCAGTCTGCACAGAAGTTTATTGATCTTGTTACTTTATAAAGAACTAAATTTTTGGTTTTATCGATTCTCTTTATTGATGTTTTATTTCTTGGGTTTCCTCTGGTGTGTTTTACTTTTCTTCTTTCAGATGTTTTCCCCTCCTCCTGGCTTCTCCAGGGGGGTGCCTAGGCTGCAGCCACGGGGCGTTCCTCTGTAGCCAGCTGCTTACGGTTGTGCCTCCCCCGTAGCTGCTCCCTGAGTTTGGTCCGTTGTTTCTGCTTTAACACACTAACTAGATTAGCAGTCCTGGGCATATAATGCATAAAGACGCGATTTGTGTGATGTTTTAACAAGAACGAAAGGGGGGAAGCTAGCTCTAGGAAAGAAAGCTAATTAACTGTGGCTCGATCTTGTGCTCCCACAGCTGCAGTATTTCTGCTTTCTTGCATACGTGTTTTTGGGATTGCCCTTCACTGTGCTCCTCATTTCTTCATCTGGATTAAATTATCATCTGGTCATTTTCATTTGTCTAGACATGTCTTCATTTATCCTTGCTTAACATATAAAATTTTTACAGGCCGTTTTTGTTTGTTTGTTTTTTGTTTTTTTAATTCAGCATCTTAACATCTTTCTCCTGCTCTCTAACCTCCGTGGTTTCTGATGAGAAATTCCCAGCTACTCCTGTTCATAATCCCCAGTGAGCAGCAAATTGTTTTTCTTTCACAATCATTCAAATTTGTCTGTGCTTTACTTTCTGAAGAAATGCTCCGTAACTAAGTGTGGATTTCACCTGATCTTAGCCAAGAGGCCAAGAAGTGCGAAGTGTGGATTTCATTTCCTACCTAGAATTCGCTGAAATTCTTCAGTGCATCAATTAATGTTATTCATCAAATTTGGGGAGTTTTATGGACCATTATCTTTTCAAATAGTCTGTCCTGTTCCCTCTCTTCTCTTTTTCTGAAACTTCCATTCTAAGTTGACTGCAGCTTGTGCTAGAGTTCCCCTCACCTCAGGAACTGCTCGGTCCCCTGCCTGGCCACAGAGTGCAAGGTCTCCACTGGTTCAGCTCCAGGCTCGCTGGCTCCTTTCTCAGCTCAAATACGGTACTGAAAACCCTGAGTAAGATTTCCTTGTGCCACTGGACTTCTCAATTACATAATTTTGTTCTTTTAAATACATCCTGACTGACCTTTTCTATTTGATGAGGTATCGCCCTCATTCTTCCATTCCTTAGAATTAAATTCTTCAATTCCTTAGAATTAATTTCTAGAGCTAAGTTCTTCCCTGGGAGTGGACCACACTTTCTTGTTTTTAGTACTATGCCATACAGTTTTCATTGTAAGGGCATTTAAACTAACATAACGCAAAACCTCTGCAAAGGCTCTTTCCCCAGAATGTGGTAATACTGATGAGTATTGTTGTTACGTTTGCCTAGTGACTTTCCGTGACTAATTTTAAGAAATCTCTGTTATTTCTCTTGCTCGCCCACTGCAGTGTCTGTTTGGTTAACTCAGTGGGCAGTGAAGGAGTGGACAGAGGATCCCTCACGTTTCACAAGGCGCTAAGTCTGCAGGTCTTTAACAAAGGACCCCGCACACCTCCGCGTAGCCCTGACTTTCACACAAGCAATGCACAGCTTGGACTCAGCCTTCTCCTTTTAAACTTCGCGGTTAATTGGAGGGAAAGCCCGGGGCCCTCTTAGGGCTTTCCTGGGCCCACGCGTGAGCCCCCGCTTCCTGGAGTCCCGGCGACATTCTCAAGCTTCACAGTAGCCGTTGCGGACATCCTGTTCTCCAGCATTTCCTTTTTTAAAGCGTCTTTGTCAGCTTCCTTTCACCTCTACTGTCACTGGCCCCTGGACAGCCTCAGCGCCACGAAGTCCCAGGTCGTCTTCCACCAAGGACCAATTGCACTTAGCCAACACCTTTGTAGGAAAAAAAAAAATCAATTCATGCTGAGTGAGCTGAGTCGTGTGAAATGAAGAAAAGCCCTGGGACATCAGGGGTACAGTTCCCATGGAAGGCCCCCCCAGAAAGCTCCTCGCGCCCCGGAGAGGCCTGGGCCAGGCACCGAGGGATGCGGCTTCCCAGGCCTCAGGCCTTTCCATGTTGAAAAGAGACAAGTCAATTCCTACAGGACGGCGACGCTCTCCTGACACACCCGACATTTGGACACACTCAGCTGGCGGTGCCCTGTGCCCCGATGCCTGGGCCGACACCCAGGGCTCCAGAACGAACTTCTTCGTTAGCCTGCCTGACTGCATCATTAGGACTGAGCCGCTTCTCAGGACTTTATCAGATTTCTGCAACTCTTAGCCATGGATCCATACGAAGAAGAAAGGACTCGCATAGGTCCTTCAGCCAGAAGCCCTTCTTCAGCTTTCAGGAATTCAGAAGTCCGTGAACTTAGATGGGGAATTGCATCTGTAATTACAGAAATTTCTGATTTTTTTAGCACGTGCCTCCACTCTGAATGTAGTCTATAAACTATCATAAAACTAATAGTAACTGATACTTTTAATAACGTAAACCATCAGAATATAAATTGTAGATATTTTCAATTTATTAATTATTGAAGATATCTGGAAATGTTATTTATATGTATTACTACTTCAAAATTAGACCGTCAGCCTGATAGCTCATGGGCCAGCATGATAGCTCAGCAGACTAAAGTGCCTGCTTAGGCAGAGTACAATAGCCAAGGTTCAATCCCCAGTGTGCCGAGCCAGCCCCACCCTGGGGCATGTTGAGATGTCGATCGAGACTGGGCGTGGTGGCATGCTCCTGTAATCCCAGAGCTTGAGAGACTGAAGACAGGTGGCTCACTATGAGTCTGATCTATGTAGTGCTATCCTGTAGACCCTGTAGGCCCTGTCCTAATTACAGAAGAAAAAAAAAAAAAAAATAGAGAATTTATTTAATTTTCTGGTAGATCCTGTTATTTAACATTTTAATAAAGATATAAATCATAATTTCTTAATTTTGATAGTATTTCAAGAAAGGCCCCATTACTCAGAGATCTCAGGGAGTCTGGTGAAATACTCACAGTGGTTCTTCCACCCACGTCCAGGTCAGCGGCTATTGGGCTGCTGGCTTTCACAATTTCAGAGTTGGGAAAGAGACCAGGGAAAATGCCCACTGTTCAGATTCAGCCACTTTTCTTGGGAAGAAAAGAGGAAGATTTTGAACAGTTGACAGAGTTCTGCAAAGGTAAATACTGAGTTTTGTTCAAGGGGTCTCATTTCCTTTATAGAAAGTCAAATTTTTCAAAGTTCTATTTTGAACCACTCTGCTGACCTTCTGGGTACATTTTCTAGAAAAGGAAGACTCTGGAAAGATGAAGACCAGGGGCCACTGTGACGAGACACAATGAGAGAAAGACACCAGTACTCTGGGGACTTGGGGGAGTAGAGCTGGGGACTCCACAGTCACTGTCATGCCCTGGGGTCCCGACACTGCGTCTCCTCTTCCTCTCTCCATCCTGTCCCCTCTCCCCCTCCCATCTCCTCCCTGTCACCTTCCCCAAGTACCTGCCTGCAGAGAGCCGATCCCTTCCTGCACCACACCGCCCTGCTTGCACGCTCGCCTCCCACTTCCTGGCCTTCCCTCTCCAAGAGCAAAGCTCCCTCCATGGCTCAAGACCTCACGGGAAGGTCCCCTGTTCTGAGACTCTTCCTTCATCTTCCTTATATAAAATTGTCACTCCCTTCTTTGTGTTTCCATAGCATTGTTCTAAAGCTCACTTTATCAAAAAGTTTTTAAAAAATGTTTCTCAACCTTTTCTGTATTAGAAACTCTGTCCCAGGAAATTGTTGACTGTGCAAGTTTCAAAGCCCCACGCTCAGAAACACTGATTCAGGAATTATGGGGTGAAACTCATGAGTCTGCATTAAATCAAACCGAAAGATAAGTGTAATACAGATGGTACATGGATCACATCCTAAGAAATAGAATTTTCTAGCTCATTCCTTGTTAATCTTCCAAGCCAAGAGATGCTTAATACGTCTTTATTAAATTAAATTGGCAAAATTTTCCCTAGATAGCAGGCATAGTGTCTTATATACCTATAGCAACTAAAAAGTATTTTGAAAGATAAGAAAAACCTCCAGTTGTTAGGGTTTAGATCTAAAATGGCCCGCAAGTGGCTCAAGTGCTCAGAGATGTCAGATAGTGGTTGCATCAAGGGACAGTAGACTCCTCCACTGACTGAGCCATCGAGAAGTTCGGCGCTGCCTGTGCTTTTAGGAGCTGGGCTTGGCCACAGAAAACGGCCGTGGCTGGGGGCGTTGAGCGCTGAGGGCACAGTCTGGGGGCGTCTCTCTCTTTTGCTCTCCCTCCCTCCTGTCCCATCCCCCCACGTCTCACAGCTTCGTGCCCTCTCTTGCTGTTTCTGGCCACTGTGGGTGGAGCAGCTGTCCTCCGCCACCACGCTGTTCTGCCATCTCTGCCCAGGAGCCAGCTCACCACCAACTAAATCCTCTGAAACTCTCACCCACATAAACATCTCCTCTTTAAGGCCAGGGTGTCTTGGACACCTATAGTCAGGTATTTTGCTTTAGGAAAAGGAAAGTAACTAAGACCAGGCAGCTGTGTTACCCAAACTGTACTGATGCTAAAAAGCACCTTGGGAGTTCTTTAACGCTGGGCGCCGTGCCGCCGTGAGAGAGCACCGGTAGCTGTTCCCTCAGGAGACCCACCGCCGCCAACCCGAGGACTAGGGTCCCACCTTCACCTACGCCGTCAACAGACCCAGCCACTGACCTTGCCCAGCAAGCGCGCCCCAGTCACCCTCTCTTCGATGTTGTCCTTGAAGGGTCGGGACTAACTTCTAAGCTGTGTCGAATGACTCCTAAGTGCACAGACCCCCAAGAACACAACTCAGATTTGTCATTGCCACAATTTAGAAGATAGTGTCCCAGGCTGAAACACAGTGCCATGAAATTGCCAGAAATATGTATGGCGCTCTTTAGGTGGCTTTAACCGAGCACGTCAAAGGGCTTCTTCACAACTGAAAAGTGAATGTGTCGCTGATGACTTTGTTACATTGGCGAAAAGGAAGAAAGCAGGGGGGATTCACCCACTGAAATAAAGCACATTTTCAGCTAATGAAATAAAACATGGCTCGCTTGCTCGAAACCAGTCTCAGAGGCACAGCATCTGCCTGACAAACTCAAAGTCCTGAGTTCAATTCCTGGTACAAAAAATTCCTCATTTCAAACCCTTTTTTCATGGTGTTTCTGTACCTTCAAAATGAGCTGAGCTCCCCAATACACTGAAGTGTTTCCTCTGCCTCCTAAGCCGTGCTTTGTGCAATCTGCCGTCCGCTCATGGCTCCAGCCCCTCCACTTAGGTAGCACAACCACCACTTTATTCAGAGAATCTATTTTTCATCTGGAAAGAAAATACTGATTCTGCTTTTATTCATTTTCTTGCATATATTTGAGGAAAAGTTTGAGAACATGTCAAGGGAAGAAGAAGTCATGACAGAATGTGAAAGAAAATCACATTGACTCACTAGATAAAATTTGATTTCCTTGCTATCTCTAAGATGTGGAATTTATAAGAAATGATTTCAGCAACATAGACGAGACTAATGGCTTATCAATGCTCTGTGGATGCAGTTCTTAGTCTAGCCAATGCAGATGCTGACTGAGACCCTGTCCTGAGCTTAGACTGGTGGAAATGCTTCTGACTTGGCCTGAGGACAATGCAAAGTCTCCACTCCTTGCCAAGCAATGCAACTAATACAATTGTACAATTGTATTTAAGTCTTCAATGTCCAGGAGAAAACTGCTACAGAAGAAAAAAAATAAAATAAAGAGCCTCCCAGGGTTTACTATAAACCTACTATGTGCCAGGATCTCCATACGAATCCTAAATTAAATTCAAACTCCTTTAATTTCCAGTCACCCTGAGCCATAAGAGCGAAATGCTACACTGAGTCTAGGCTATGATATTTACCCCCTGTATGAGACCTAGATAAAATGCAGCACAAGCTTCAGTGTTTTTCAATCCAGGGGTTTTAAAGAATTAAGTTTACAAAAGATGCTGCTTTAGGTTAAATTGATTGGCGTTTTCCTTGCTGCTTGAAGACCACAGTTATTGATCCACTTGCATTGTTTTATAATTAATGCAAGAAGCAGACAAAATAAGATGAGCACAAATAAGAATATTACGTAAACTCAAAGCATCCAGACCTACCGGCCACCTGTCACTAGATCCTAATTGTAAAGAAAACACACAGGACCTAAAAGCACAAAGAAAAGGTCACTGACCTTATAAAAATAGTTTAAAGCCCTAATAAAGTCAAAACACTAAGCTAGTTTCTTGGTTCAATAGTAGTAGGTGCTTAAAGTAAGTATGTAGTGGAAGACTGAAAGAACAGTGCTCAGAGTGAGACGGGACTGTTTCAATAGGGCGACAAGAAGCCTGCATTTGTAGCAGACAGTGCGCGTCCTGCCCGGCACCCTCACCGTCCTGCCTGGCTTTGCAGGATCACGTGCACGTGGGTGGCCTTCTCCTGGGCCCCTGGGTCCTGCCCCCTAAGGATGCTCTTTGCCTGCTGCATGGAGCACAGGCCAGAAATGGGGGAGGCTAAGTAACGCCACGGAAGCAGGCCTTGGCCAGGGGCTGGCGAGTGAATATGCCAGCTGCTGGCCCGTCCCATTCACACGGTAGCAGGCGCCCTCAGTACCTGGCACGTGACAGCAGGCGCCCTCAGTACCAGGCACGTGACAACAGGTGCTCTCAGTACCTGGCACAAGGCAGGAGGCGCCCTCAGTACCCACACATGGCAGCAGG
>PVKN010003369.1:0-37610 GCA_004027915.1 Capromys pilorides | reverse complement strand
CTGATTCTCTTTCTTTCTTTCTTTCTTTCTTTCTTTCTTTCTTTCTTTCTTTCTTTCTTCTGTGTGTGTGTGTGTGTGTGTGTGTGTGTGTGTGTCTGGATTTGATTCCTTTTCCTTCTTTCTCATTTATTCCCTTGATTTAGGCATCCTAGTACAGACTAAAGAAGTCATTCTCCAGAATCAATTCGCAGCATATAATATGCCCTTACTATATGAATGTTAGAAAATAACCTGGGTGTCATTCTATCAAAACTAAAGTCAAAATTTTCAGTCCTATCACATTTTCATATAGCAGCTCTGTTGAAATTCTTTTTTTTTTTTTTTTGATGGGACTAGGGTTCAAACTCACGACCTTGCACTTGCCAGGCAGACACTTGTGCCATGGAGCTATCTCCCTGGTCCCATTGAACCCTTGAAATTCTTGTTGGATGAATCTGCAACAACCCAGAATAAAATTGTCACCTACTAACATGCCAAAGAGGCCCTTGCTTTATAAGGGGGAATAAGCACGTGGGTTTGAATTAACCATAATTATGTGGTACTGGGACTATAGGTTCTGAGGCACGGAAGGTCTACATTTTTTTAAACAGAGATGTTCCAAGTTAAGACTTATGCTTAAGTATTCAGCTAAGTGTGCTTCTTAAATTCCGCATTGGTCTACAAGTTATTTCAGGTATCCTTGAAGATCACATGATCAGGGATCACCAGATTATTTGGTTAGCACTATAGCTACTCAGAGTACATATGAAAAAGCCATGTCATTTACATTTACTACTAACATCTAAATATCCATCTTGCAAATTAGGAAGGGGTTTGAAAATCAGGAAGGTACAATTTTTTTTTGGGGGGGTGGTGGTATAGTGGCCTTTATTGATGGCGTGCAATGGCCACAAGCCAGGGCTCCCGAGGCCCCTCCCCTACCAAGGGGCCTGGGATAGAAGCTGTGAGGAGGAGATTCTCAGTGTTGGGGCTGAGTAGAGCAGTGACTGCTACAGCGTGGCCTCTCTGGTCTCCCTGGGCTGGGGGTGGGGGGTGGGGTTCAATATGGAATGAAAATTTGTATGCTTTTTATCTTGAAATTATATCAATTAGATGAAGTACATAAATGCAAGAGGCAACTATCATGATGAAATTGTTTTTAAACAATCAAATAACACTATGAAATTGAAAACTAGCTTATAAATTTTGACTTCTATTATATTCTTTTTTAGCTGCCAAGCTATAAAATTTTTAGTGAATAATTAAAAGCAGATTTTTTGTTGCTGATTTCTGAGACAGGACCTCTTTATGTAATCCAAGCGAGCCTCACACTCATGCCTGCTTCAGTCTCCCGAACACTGGGATTACAGCAGATAGCCCATACTTGGCCTCATAGAGATTATATTAAATTAATTTTAAGTTGTTCAATTATTTGTTACACTAGTCTTAACAGTATTAAAATCACTTCTAAAGAGTTATCTTTATCTTATTCTATTTCATGAGTCTTTGAAGAACTCTTCACATCCTTTGAGAATAGATTAAAAGAAAGAAGTTACATTTTTTCTCAATATTGATGACTGGACCCAGGGCTTCACACTGAGCTACAACCAATAGCTCTTAACCTTTTTAAAATTTTTAAATTTTGAGACAGGACTATATAGTAAGCCACCCACACTGGCCCTAAACATCAATCCTCCTGCTTCAGCTTTCTAAGTACAGTGGCTGGGATTACAAGCATGTGCCACCACACCTAGATCAGAATATTAACTTTGATACTTCAAAATTCCATAAGAAAAAACTCCAAAGGTTTGCATCACTTTGTTTCAGAGATATTATGTACATATATCTACAAACACAATTTTTTTTTTTAATTTTTTAGTGCAGGGTCTACAGAGTCTCACTACACAGACTGGACTTGTAGTGATTCTCCTGTTTTCAGCCTCCCAAGTGCTGGAATTAGAGGTGCACATCACCTCACCCAGTCTCAATCACCATCTCAGCACACCCTGGGGGTAGGGCAGGAATGGCCAGGGACCGAACTCTGGCCACTGTGTTCTGCCTAAGCAGGCGCTTCAGTGCACTGAGCAGTCTGGCCAGTGTCCCCCAATCCCCTCAAATATGTTACAGGAGAAAAGTTCTTCCCACTAGTATCCACTAACTCAACTGAAAGAAACCCTCTGTTTTATAGCTAAAAAGCAATCATAGGACCAATCTAAACAATAGGCCGCTCTAAGAAATTACTACTATTGGTATCCTACTTTTAAAACAAGACTACTAAAATTTCTAACAATAAAAAAAAAAAAAAATTATAGCTCGGTTGTGGTTTTCACATAACTATAAGTTATTTACCCTCTATTACCTCAACTATGAAATTAAGATATTAATACCTTCTCCATTGTACCAAATGAAGGTGTGCAAACATAAACTGATACACTATAACATGGAGCAGCATGATAGTTCCAAAGCTAGGTCCTTTATTTTTGTGCCAACTTTTTTTTTTTCCGGTACCAGGGATTGAATTCAGGACCTTGTACTTGCCAGGTAGGCACTTACTCTACTGAGCTATCTCCCCAGCCCACTTTTTGTGTCAACTTTACAGATTGTGATTTATTTTTCATGCAGTTTTATGTTACATTTCTAACAATAACTTGGGACTTGCTTTGGTCCCAAGAATATGGATGTAATTTATGAAAGTTTAAGCACTAAAAGTTACTTGAAATATTAAAAACACATTTAAAAACAAAGTCAAACAAAAGAAATCACATATTTTTTAAAGAGAAAATTTGCTCTTTGTCAAGAGTAATAATAATCTGCAAAGCTTGTTTTTATTAAAGTCATTTCGTAACTTACATCTCTAGCTGGTTTGTGGAATCAGTAGTAAAGATACCCCAGAACCCAAACACCTCAAAAAAGATCTGAGGAAAAGAATCAAAAAAATCAACCATAAAACCAAAAGAAGATAAACCATAAGAGATTAGGAACTTATGCACAGAGGACCTAGTGAAAGACAACAACTGAATTTACGATAACACACAATGAACAGTATTGACCAGAAGGGGTGTTCAACAATGGAAGTAATGAAAAAGGGCACAGTGAGTTACAGGCACTACCCATGAGGAAAGACACCCTGCAGGCAATTATTTTTGGTTACTTTCCTATCACTGACATTCACAATTTAAGAGCAGAGGTTCACTTGGCTCCCAGTTTCCAACAGGTTCAGTCCACGGTTGGCATGGCAGGAAAACGTGGCAGCGCAAAACTACTCAAGCCCTGGTAGCCAAGAATCAGAGGCAGGGATAACGCACCCCTCCACTGCACGCACCCAGCAGCCCACCTTCACTGAGGCCCCTCAATAGTCCCTGATGAATATAGTGCTCACATTGTCTAAACCACCATCTAAAAGCCCCACCTCAGGGCCACCAAATAACAGTGGATTAAAGCACTTGCAAGCAGGTGCAGGGGCTGGGGTTTGATCTCCAGGCCTGCCGTGCTCGCCCTTTCAAATGTACACTACAATTCCAAAGTAGTTAAGAATTAAAGGCCAGCTTTTCTTCCATCACATTCCTATGCAAACTCAGTGAAGAGTGAAAGCAACACTGCATGTAGGAATCTGCATACCTGGCTACTTCCTCGGGGTGTAATTGTGGGGTCTTGAATAAATTACTGAGTATTATAATACTATGATTATCTCTTCTCCAAGTAAGATTAATAGAAAATATGATCACCTTCCTTCTCATCCTCTCGGATTCTCCAGAGCAGTCTTTCAACAAGAGTTCAATCCACTCTGGGAACTAAGGGAATTAGAAACTAAACAATTTTAATTTGTTGGGAGAGGTTCTTTTTCTCTTGAGATAGGATCTGAGACAGGATTTTGCTATTGACCTCAAACTCATGATCCTCCTTCCTCAGCCTTTTGAGTAGCTGGGGTTACAGACATGCATGAGCACACACAACTTCTGCTTTATAAGGAAAGTCTGAAGATGAAAACAAAGTGGGTAACTTATTCACAGCAGGCAACAAATAACCTCCTCCTAAAACAAAGCGTTATCCCTATATCTCCTAACAATTAAAGAATTTGATCACAAGCTTTTACACTAGTTTATACTTATCATTATAATTTAAATATTTAAACTTTGTTTCCTCCAGTACAGTCCCTGCAAAACTTTTTGCCATTAATGTATCTCAGAAAATTCTATACCATTGAGTTATACTTATCTTTTTCTATTCTGCTACAGATATATTCACAACAGGGACTCAGTATTTAAATTTCAGAAGTTGTTTGTGGAGCTGGGGTGTAGCTGAGTGGCAGAGTACTTGCCTACCACATGAGGCTCTAGGTTGGATCCCCAACACTGCCGCCCCCAGAAAGCGTTGTCTGCATATTGCTTTATCTGGGTCAACATCCAACTAAAATATAAAACTAAGCTGCTGGAGTTAGGTCTAAGAAAAGTGAGTCATGAAGAACTGAGTGAAAAGACAAAGATTATACCTACCTCCCCTAGACTTCTAATTTTCCCTCAATTTTTCCATCACTATATTTTCAATAAAGATCTTCAGATATTAGGCCACATATATGTGCATTCTACATCGCTACACATTTATAAACACAGCTACATTAATAGCACTTTATAAAATTATAATTTTCACTGAAGGCACTAAAATATTTAAAGGGATGTTTACCAAATAGATATTTTTAAAAATTGCTCATTTGGCAAACAACTCGTGTACCATATGTTTACCATAGAAAATATGTAAAAGAAAATAAGAGTGCTTGGGAGGCTGAAAAAAGGAGAATCACTACGAGTCCAATCTACATAGTGAGACCCTGTACCAAATACAAAAAAAAGAGAAAATATACATATTTAGAATCATTCTGCAAAATATAATAGCAATAATTTAATTTGTATAAAATGAGGCAGTTATGTCATAGATTGTAACTTTTTCCTGTGTACAGTTTTCAAGAATACCAGAAAAAAATCTTTGAGGGCTGGCCTGATAGCTCAGCAGACTAAAGTGCCTGCTTCCAAAGAGTATAGACACCCGGGTCAGATCCCAGGGGCACCACACCGGCCTCGCCCCTGGGGCACACTGAGACAGCAATCCATGTGCCTGTAATCCCAACACTTTGGGAGGCTGAAGACAGGAGAATCACTATGAGTCCCATCTACATAGACCCTATATCCCAGGTCCTAAATGCATTAAAAAAAAAATCTTTGAGACAATACCTAACTCTACTTGCCAAATTTTATATAACTTTCTCCACCTGATAGAAACTTACAGTATAAAAGTGCTACACTAGGGGCTGGCGAGATGGTTCAGTGGTCTAAAGCGCCTGCTTAGGAGGGCTCAGGCAACTGCGGGGACTGCAGTTCGATCCCCGGCACCACATGCTGCGCCAGCGCCACCACCAGGGCAGGCTGAGCCAGACACAAAATAAATAAATAAAGAAACAAACACAACAAGCAAACAAATAAATAAATAAATAAAATTAAAAAAAAAACCTGGGGGGAGGGCCAGATCAAAGGAAATAGCACTAGTCTATTTGTGAGACAGGGTCCTACTTTGTAGTTCAGGCTCGCCTCAAACACAACAATCTTCTTGCCTCAGCCTCCTGACTGCTAGGATTACATGTGTGCGCCACTGTGCCTGGCACCCTAGTACAGTATTTTTTGAAAAGCTCCTGAAACAGTTGAGAACCACTGATCTTGCATTACTTGAAGTTTTCTTTTACAACCCCTTTTTAACAAGGCTTCCTGACACTGTCTTTTCATGTAGTTCTTTTATTTTCAAGTGAGTTGCCAAGGGGAGGGGACACAAGTGGCCCACCCTAGGCAGTGTGCCGGCAACTCATGCTGCAGTCCCTGCACCCTGGGGGACTGAGGTAGAAGGGTCACAAATTCCAGGTCAGCCTGGTCAAATGAGCAACTTAGATTGTTTCTAAAGGTTTTTAACGTTTAAAAAACTTTCATTATTTATCTAGTACAGAATCTTGCTATGCAGTTCAGACTCACAGTGATCCTCCTATCTCGGCCTCCCCAGAGCTGCAGTTATAGGTGTGCACCACCATGCTCAGTTTCAGTGGCCTGCAAGGTGCACCTGGGGTTTCACGGCCAACAGCTTGTGGTACCAGGGAGCTTGTGGTACCAGGGATAGAACCCGGGTCTGTGCACTTGTCAGGCAGGCACTTAGACCAGAGCTCTCTCTCCAATTTTTTTTTTAAATAATGTATTTAGTACAGAGTCTACAGGGTCTCACTACACAGATCAGACTCACAGGGATCCTCCTGATTTCAGCCTCCCAAGTGCTGGGGCTACAGGCGTGCGCCACCACACCCAGTCTCGATCAATCGCTGGCTTATCGTGCCCCAGGGGCAGGGCCTGCACAGCCCCAGGATGAACATGTCCCTGCACCTGCAGGCACTTTAGTCTGCTGAACTATCTGGCCCTTCCTCAAAATTTTTTAAAGAGGTGAGGATGTAGTTCAATGAAAAGGCTCTGGGTTCAGTCTTGTGCACCACAAATAAACTTTTTGCCCCCAAATAACAATGCCACTTAATTGGCTAAGGTAAAACACAGATAACTAGACACTATTTTCTTGGTTACTTAACACCAAAAATAGACAAAGTGACATTGTACTTAATTTTTACTTTAAATGGCCAAGTTGTTACATATACCTTACAAGAATTCTTTAAAGTGTTTAAATGTATTAGTAAGTCAGTGCTTTAAAATTTCAAATTCTGAGTTTGGAGGCCAAATTCTTTGAGTTTGGCCTCACAGTTCAGTTCCTTACTAAGTATTCTGATCCCTACACTTGATGATAAGTTTCACCATACAGGATACGTGACTCTACATATTGATATTACTTTACCCAAGCTCCGCCTGATAGCTCAGTGGACTACGCACCTGCTCAGGCAAGCGCAGAGACCCAAGTTCAATCCCCAGCACCACATGCCACGCCTGGGGCACTCAGCTTGCCACCAGAGTCCGGGCATGGTGGTGCATGCCTGTAATCCCAGCGCTGGGAATGCTGAAAAGGAGGATCACTACAAATCTGAGCTGTGTAGTGAGACCCTTTACCGGATACGACCTTACTCATTAGCAGATAAAATAATTCCTTTTTCCATATTAGGAAAAAAAATGAGGCTGCATTAGCAAAATCCCAAACATTGGCTTGTCCACAGATACTCTTAGAAAGTTTCTCAAGGTATAATTAACCCATTCCAAAATTTTTTCTTTTTATTAGTAACTTTAAAATGCTAAGAGAGAAAGGGGGGTAGGTAGCCTAACAGCAGAGTGCTTGCCTAGCCCTTAGGGGGCCCTGGCTTTTTTCTCTAGCACCTGAAGAGGTTGGGAAAAAAAGACACTGAGGGGTAATTCAATGGTAAGGCCCTTCCCTAGCATGTATGAGGCCCTGAGTTCCATCCTCAGTATGCTTTAAAAAAGAAAAAAACGCAAGTTTATACACCTGCATTTTTGAGAGTGCATTTTTCTTTTTAAATTTTGTTACACATTGACTTGGATTACTTTTTGGGAATCTACTTTTATTATTATAGAAGTTATTTGACCTTTTCATCCGTCTCAACACTGCCAGATATTTAGCTATTCCAAATTTTAGTAGTTCGTGACTTTCTCAACTTGTCATGCTTTAACCAAAGCAGTTCATATTACTTCAAAAGCAAAACTTCTGCAACTCATATAATTTAGACGGCAATGTATACTTCTATTCTCAAATGCTTAATCATGAAAATCTAAATTTCCAACCATCAAGAACCAGATGCAAGGGATTTTGTTCCAGTAATTTTAATGAGTGCACTTCCTCCCTTTTTAAATAATTAGCTCGTGTAAACTTGAAGTCTACCCAAAACTAAACAATAATTTGTAAAACGCTACTCCTAACTGTTAAACAGGATCAAGACTGTGTCTTCAGGCACAGAGGAAAAATAAAAAAGGGGAAGGAAAAAAAAAAAAAATCAGAGCACTCAGTCCTAAGTGTTCAGGGATCCAGAGCATCTTGGACACCGGCTAGGCTGCACCAGCCACGGAGTTTCTCCTTCAGGAGCGCACTGCCTGCCACGCTACGGTCTAGAGTCTCACGTCTTGGGCGTTTGTACTCTTAACTTAAACTGGCCACTTCCAATCGCAGGGGCAAGACAGTCGCCAGCGCGAGGCCTTGGCGGGGCGCGGGCGCCGTCCTCCCCAGCCCCCCGCGCTGTCCGGGGAGGAGCCAAGGCCGCAGGCAGGCAGGCGCCCGCCCGCCCAGGGCTCCGGGGCTCCGGGGCTCCGGGGCTCCGGGCTCAGGGCCGCTCCTCGGCCCGGCCCGCTCTCACGGCCGCGGGGCTGGGGGCTCGCGCGCGCCCGGCGGGGGCGGGGCGGCGGCGAGCGGACCCCGGCTGGGGGCGGGGGTGGGGGCGGGGGCGGGCGCGGCCGGGCCGGCTCCCCCGCTCCCCGCCCCCCCCGCCCGCGGCCGCGCCCGAGCTCCCGGAAGGGCGCGCGTCATGGAAGTGATGGAGCCACACAGAGACGTCTCAGTCATGCAGGAGGCGCCCGGCCCCGGCCCGCTCCCGCCGCCCCGACCCCTCCTCTCATCCGACAGAAAGACAGACAAGAAGGCTTCCCGACCTGTCGTGCCCTGCATGTTCAGAGTCTGTCATGTTTGGTCAAGAACGGGGCGGGGCTGGAGGGCAGGTCTGGAGCCCGCGGCAGCGGCGGCGGCGGCGGCGGGGCGCGGGCGGGACCCTTCGCCGCCTGCGGGCTCCTGCTCCCGGCCGCCGCCGGCAGGTGCCGAGGTGGTAAAAACTCACGGTTACTAGTGAGCGACACAGACACAGACTTTCCAGTCTATTAACAACCACGCCAGAGAGATGGGACTAACTGCAAACACTGGGCCACGGCCCCGCGCTGCCGGCGCTGCCGCTCTAGTCTCTATTCACGGCCGGTGGCTGAGGCGTGGGAGCGGGCGGGCGGCGTGCGGCGACGCGGGGATTTAGACAGTGGCCGTAACGGTGATTTCTCCTCACCAACATGGCGGCACCCGAGACAAGGCGGCTCGAGAAAATGGCGCCGGCCGCAACACCTTGCCTGGGACTAAAGGGCAGGAGAGATTCCTCCGCGAGCCGCGGCCCTTGCTCAGCCCGCCGGGGCCGGCGGCGCCTGCCATTGGCTGAAACTGCCTGTCGATCACGCGCGGGGGCGGGACTCCGCCCCTCCCAGCGCCGCGGCGGAGGTGGCAGCCTGGTGGCGAGGCCGGGCGGCTAGAGACGCGTCAGGACGGCGCGGCCAGTCCCGGCGGGAGGGGGAGCGGCGTCCCGCGGCCCCGCAGCCCCGCAGCCCCGCAGCCCCGCAGGCTACCGTCTGCCGAAGCCTGCGTGCCCTGCCTCCCCGAGGCTCCCGCCCCAGGGCTGACGGTTTCGCGATGCACCAGGCCTCCGGCTCCTACAGAGCTCCTGGCTGTAGCTACCTCATAGCCCGGCGGGGGCATAACACTGATCTTGTCAGGAAAGGTGCAGCATTGTGGATGTGTAATCCCTACCTTTATCTTTAGAATTTATATATTGATGAATTATTTGTTTTAACTTTATGAGTTGTACTTATTACTAAATTGCATAACAGAAAAAAAAAACGTCAAAAAGACAAAGTGTGGCATTTTAAATATTGTTTATAACAAAGCATCAAAACTTTCATCAACTGTTGGGTGTACAAAGTCTAAAAAATTCCTATATGAACTACAATGAAAATACTGATAGAACTCTAAATAATCTTTAAATTATCACACCTAAGGAAGTCTTCACAGGGTACATACTCAGGCCTGCTTTCACTGACAGCACGTGGGATCTCCTTTCCTGCCCTTTATAGGACAGATTGCACATCTTGCTCGTCTTGCTGTTTTGTCAGGAGGTCCTTAAACAAAGTGTAGTTAATAGTTAACATTAATATGTTTAGAATAAGTTTCACCTCAGTATACTTGCTCACAAAAAAAGATAACGTCAGTAGTAAGTTCCTGTATGACCTATAATGAAAACATCAATAGAATGCTACAGCAAATGTATTCTGTACTTCAATAGTCTCACCCAAGGCAGTCTTCACGTCCAACTGTGTGCTCCAGGCACACATCTTGTTTAGAGACAGCACATGTGCTTATCTTTTCCTTTCTCATGTGACAGGCCATTCTTAGCACCTCAAGAGCTTTCTACTAATATTGTACAATGTACACTTAGCTGGAAATAAGATAGCAATAAAATAAAATTTCAACTGTGTAACGAGTGCTTGGAGCACATATTAACATTTTTATATTAGCTGTTCATTTACTTTCAAAGCCTAAAAGATAGCATTAGAAATAAAAACCTACCATGGAAATACAGAGAGAAGTCTACCACAGAAATATGCTTTGCCTTAACTGTCACAGTGCAGGCAGTTTTGGCACATGAGAACTGTGTGTTCCATACACAAGTATCGCGTACACTGATAGCATGTGTGTTTTGTCTTCCTGTCCCTTCCTGTAGGGCACAGTTGACATCTTTTTCGTTTTCCTGTTATCGTAGTAGGTCTCCCTGATGCCTCACCCACCTGTTCACCTGACAGCGCACCAGTGTGCTCCACAATTTTTTCCCGTAATTCCCTGGGCAGAAACATTTTGCTTTTCCTCTGCTGTAAATGATCTCTTAGGAGCTCCAGCCCTAATCTTCTAAGAAAGTTTCTCCGTGATATTTTGCACTTATTATTCTCTTTGTAAACTATGAAACTATTGATGCCACACAGGTTTAGGATGGAGTAAAACACAACCATTGGCCAACGCTTCGTGTTTCGAGTGACATCATAGTTGCTGCATAACTCATCAACAACATCTACCCCACCTTTGGTTTTGTTGTAGAAAGTTATCATCTCGGGCTTCTGTTTTGTTGAGGTTTCTCTATCAATGTTTCCACCATAGGGCAATGTCGACATCAGCAGTACCAGTTTGTTTCTCTTTGCCATATACGACGCCAGTGTTATATCTTTCTGAAATCCAAAGATTGTACTATACAATTCTCTGTTTTGAAGTCGCAACATTTCATTGGGAATTTCTGCTCTGTTCCCGCGTAGAGTTCCTATGCTGGTCAACTTGTGCTCTTTTAGCAAATGCAGCATCAGTTGTGAACTGGTAAACCAGTTGCTGAGTGTCACATTCCGATAAGTTTGAGAGATGGGAGCAACAAGTCTGTTCACAACCTCATTTGATGTATTACTACATGAATAAGGCCCTGCTGGCTGAGTTCCAGGGTAAATTTCTAAATTGAATGCATAGTAAGTCTTCGCATCCACAAGAGCATACATTTTTATGCCGTATTTTGAAGGTTTTTTGGGAATATACTGCCTGAAGCTGCAGTGACCATGAAATACTGCAAGATATTCATCAATAGTCATGTATTCAGATGGTGTGTAAATCGCTTGACAGTTACCCACAAATCTCTCAAACCATGAGCGGATAGCAGTCAGGTTATCAGTCCTTTTTCTTTCTTGGCGAGTGGTTTTGTCATCAAACCTCAGGCAATTTTGAAGGAAACCAAATCTCCTCAGGGTCATTGTCATTCTACAAACCTCAATCCCACACCCATCACTTTTCCATAAGTCTTTTACATTCTTGCGACTACCATGAGAAAGCCCTGCTAGGTACAGCAGACCTACGAATGCTTTAAGTTCAGTTAGTGAGGTGTCATAATAAACACATTTTTGAGTATGGCTATTGGTGCATGCGGAGCATTTTACTTGTATTTCAGCATTTGTGTATTTCACAACATCTTGTAGCATTTCATCTGTTATAAACAATTTCCAACATTGCATAGCGGCGCTGGCATTCTGTCCAATAGATTTCACCCCTGCTGAGATCCTCATTGTGTTTTCCGACCTAATTCTAACGTTGGATCCTTCCACTAGGTTGCGTGACCATACAGTACCATTTCTACTAATCAAATATGTACTCACATCGCTGTTTTCTTCATCATCTGAAGCAAAGAGGTCTTCATTCCCTGTGTCTGCGTCCGTTGATTCTTGCTCCATTTCACTGTCACAGGAACTTTGGCTCTAATGGCCTACATCAAAGTCATTATCATCTTCATCATCCACGCATGAGTGAGCTGATGATTCACTTCTGACCTCCTCCACAACTTGCAAATCTGGTTTTTCATGTGCCATTGTACCGAATTGGGCTACTTCTACCAGAAAAATCAAAAGAAAATTTAAAAAAAAAAAAAAAAACCAATTCCTAAATGCAGAGAAATTTAGCAGTGAGCATCTTGTGGGTAAAACTCACCAGCTACTGCCTTGGATCTCTTGTGTACACCTCGCCGTTCGCCTGTCAAGTGGGTAAATGCACCGATGGGTGTTTTACCTTCTCCGGACGAAGCTACTGTGAGTCACACCCACAGAAGAGTGATGTGGTAAACATATGCAAAACCTATTAGGCAGAGCATTATGTGGGTAAAAATCTCAGTGTGACACTTTCGCACGCATGCACACACCACGTGGGTCAGCACAGAGGTTGCTCCTGTTTCCCCCAGGCGTAGCTATTGAGACACACAGGTGGGTGCTACCATGCTACACTATAAGCTGACAGCAGAAATGGATGGGTTGGGTTATTGGAACCCAGTGTGATGCCCCTTAAAAACAAAACAAAAAACCCAAAACTTTCATTCCTGAAATAATAGGCAAGTGCCTTTTGTCCTTCAGTGTTATGACGATTGTCTTTTTGTAATGTTTAGTGCTCACAAATAATAGCTTGGCATTCAATGATTTCTGATAGTTCATACTAGACTGACAGCCATTCTTTGGCAAAATTAGTCATTAAGATAATTACATAAGTGTGAGAACGTGGGCTCCTGTGTGTAAGTCAGTAGCAAACACTTCAGAAATAGAAGCGGTGAAGCACTGCATTGGTTTATACTTCGAAGGTGACCTTCTGAAATATACTTAAATGATGAGTCAATGTTTTGGTCTATTAAATGTAGTGTATTGCTCAATTCAGAGAGGAAATTCCTTGCTTTTTATTAAAATGATGGGTTTTGGCCCCGGTTCTGCCCCCGTAGGCTGCTGGCCGAGCTAGCACATGCCCAGTGCCCCGCTCTTTGAGACCCACCCGCAGCCTGGCACCCTGAGCGGCCTGAAGCCTGAGAAAGAGTCCGTTGCTCCAGAGGAAAAGGATTCAAAAGGAAAACAGATCCTTTCTGCAGCTGACGGTATCGACCGCCTCTGGATGCTCATGTTTCTGGAAGAATCTTCAGTGCCCAGGGACTTCCAAACCCTGCTGCTCATCGTCTTCAGTCCTCTTCTGACCACTTCAGCACTGGGATTGCCAGGGACCCGGATGCACTGGAGCGCATGTACCCAGCAGTGCGTCTACCCTTCTGAGACCACGCCTGAGTAGGGCTCCGTGCTGGTGTCAAAAGCTGACAACGTGAGGGCTGACTTTCTAATAAAAACCATTGCAAAACAGGGCAAGGTACCCTGTTTGTGATGCACCACGGAAGCCTCACAGCACGAGACTCACGGGATGTGTTCACGAAGTCTCATCTGAACTGCCACAGCCATAAAATGTTCCTGACATCTCTCTCACTATTTCTGTTTTTCGCTGTAATAGACTCTCATCGCTTGGATTGTGGTGTACAATTGTAAATTGTGCAGAAACACAAAGTGTACAAAAGGTTACAAAGTCTCAGTGCTGTTTAACAGATAAGCCGGTGAACATGGAAAATACCAAGAGGCAACTAATACCAGAAAAATAAAAAGATAAATAAATAAATAAATAGAAAGATAAATAAATAAATAAATAAAATAAAATGATGGGTTTAAGAGTTCATCTTCCCAGACAGCTGACTACTTTTGCTGACGAGGGTGATCTGCTAATAGTTGAAATGAAATTATTCAAGAGCCACTGCAATCAGTAGATAAAATTTGAAATTAAAAATTTGGATGTGGGGGCCAGCGAGATGGTTCAGTGGTCTAAAGCGCCTGCTTAGGAAAGCTCAGGCAACTGCAGGGACTGCGGTTTGATCCCCGGCACCACATGCTGCGCCAGCCCCACTACCAGGGCAGGCGGGGCCAGCCACAAAATAAATAAATAAATAAATAAACAAACAAACAAACAAACACAACAAGCAAACAAAATAAATAAATAAATAAAAATTAAAAAAAAAATTTGGATGTGTACATTGAAAGCAGAAAAAGCCTGTGGGGATAGCTCAGTAGAATACACATTTGCCTGGCAAGTACAAGGCCCTGAGTTCAATCCCTGACATTGAAGAAGAAAAAAAAAAGAAAGAAAACAGAAAAGAAACTACATTTTTAAAAAAGCTACGCGTAGCTAGCCTTTCACATGACCTATGCACTGATATATCCGCAGGCAGATGCCGCATTTGGGCATAATACACTTACAAGAAGCTTGCAAAAGGCAGGCTTATTTCGTCTGCAGGAAGAGCACTAGCTGTTTCTCTATTACGACTATTTTATTTACTGTAGCTATCCAAAGACAGAACACAATTATTCACTCACAAATATGTTTTGTACCTGAAGAGAAGATTAGCGATTTGAGGGAGAAATTCCTGTCTCCCTGAACATTGTGATCTCCTTTAGGGTTACATACGAATATCTGCTTTATTGATATTCCTTTGGAAATTTACATACACACCCTAAATCTCAGAATCAGAACATAAGCCTCATCATTGAAAAAGTCCCTTTAAAAAGTTGCCTCTAGGTCTAAGCACCTACCTGGCAAGCACAAGGACCCAAGTTCGATCCCCAACACTACATGTTGTGCAAGCCTTAGGTACAAGATACCGGGCCCCAAACTGGGTGTGGTGGTGCAAGCCTGTAATCCCAGTGCTAGGGAGGCTGAGCCAGGAGGACCACTGTGAGTCCAAGCTGTGTAGTGAGACCCTATATCAAATAAATACATTTTAAAAATAAAATGTTGCTTTAAAACAAGAATAAGTTACTGTTGTCAGGCTCCATTGTCAGAAAACATAGTTCTTGTAGTTCACAACCTCAGAATAGAAGATGGCAGATAGAGCTCCTGGATATTTAACTACTTGCTCTTTTTTTAAACTGGGGATTGAACTCAGGACCCTGAACTTATAGGCAGGCACTTGTGCCTCTGAGCTATCTCCCCCGCTCCCTAAATGTTTGCTCTTAAATTTTAGTCTACCTAGACTGGGGCGTGGTGGTGCATGCACCTGTAATCCCAGCACTTGGGAAGCTGAAAACAGGAGAATCACTAGGAGTCCAATCCACTTAGTGAGACCCTGTAGACCCTTGTAGACTCTGTCTTAAATATAGGAAAAAAAATTAATCTACAGTTTAGAAATACTTGTTTAGAATTTAATACAGTTTTTACAATTGCCAAGTTCTTTTCATCCAATACTTTTTTTTTTGCAGGACCAGGGTTCAAACTCATGACCTTGTACTTGCCAAGTAGGCACTTGTGCCACGGAGCTATCTCTCTGGCCCCATAATTGCCAAGTTCTAAGAAAAACTTTTTTTTTTTTCTAGTCAGCAATACAGTGGATCTCTGTGTTGGTGTGGAAGCTGCCAATTCCATGAGGATAACATTTATTTCATGTGTCCCATCTTCATATCTGTGTATTCAGAATTCCTATCTCATTTTTTCTTTCACCTTTTAAAGATTTATTCCTAAGAATTTGATATTTTTATTAGTCTTCTATTCCTGCATAACACATTGCCATGAACTTGACGTTTTATTTACATATATGTTGTTTTGACACAGGGTCTGTCTATGCTATTCAGAGTGGCCTTGAGCTCACTATGTAGCTGAGGTTGGCAATCCTCCTGCCTCAGCCTCTGGAGTGCTGAGACTACAGGTGTGTGTCACCATACCCAGTTTGTTTATGGTTGCTACTGGAAGTTGAATCAAGAGGTTATACACGCTTACCACATGTTGTACCATTGAACTACACAGCCCTAATGCTTTATTTTTTTCCTTTCCAATTTTTTTTTAATGTATTTAGTACAGAATCTACAGGGTCTCACTACACAAATCAGATTTGTAGTGATCCTTTGTTTTTCATCTTCCCAAGCACTGGGATTACAGGCATGTGCTACTATGCCGTCTCACCCACCGTCTCAGCTCACGCTGGGGTGAAGCCGGCACGGCAGGCCAGGGACTGAACCCCTGGGCCCTGCCTCTTCCCATGGAGTCCTTTCCAGGCTTTAGACTCCAAGCTCCTTCCCTTTGCTCCCTAATATCTCCGTCTAGAATATCCAGCACAACTGTTGGTGGTTTTGGGGGTGCTAGAGTTTCCTCCTAGAGGCGATTTCTAGGTTCTTTCGGTCCTCAACGAAGACTTAATCAGGACAAGCATAAATGGCAGCAAAATGTTACATTGACAGAATTAAAGGTAGGAGAAGTGAAATGGGGCCGAGTAAAAGTAGGCCAACAAGTGTACCCTCCCTACAGGGTGTGGGCTGCCGCACAGGAGCATGCAGCCACGAAAAGCTGTGTTGACCTGTTTCTTCCACGCCCCAGACTGATGTCACAACCAGGCCATTGCTCAAGAAGTTCACATGAAGGGGCCAGAGAGAGCTCAGCGGACTAAAGCACCTGCTTAGGCCAGCTTAAGAAAGCACAGGGACCTCGGTTCGATCCCCTGCACCACATCCCACGCCAGCCCCACTCCCAGGGTGGGCTGAGCCAGCCACAGAGTCCTGACAGAGGGGTCCAGGCCTATAATCCCAGCGCTGGGCAGGTGGAAAGTAGGAAGATCACCACGAGTTCAAGTTCATGAGACCCTGCAACAACCAAATACGTTAAAAAAAGAAGAAGTCCCCATGCAGGGCTGTGGGGGCTCTTCTGTGTGTCCTAGAATTTCGTGCTCAACAGATCACACCTTCTTCTCCAGCCAGCTTTGCCATACGCTAATCTCCTGCCTCACCATGTTAAGCAGAAATGCCCCAGAGAACGTACTTAGCCCAATTCTCCAAGTCTTCCCAATGAGAACCATGTCAAGGGATTCCACACATACCCTTTCAGGTTGAATGTGTGTTCTCTTCTATTCACAGCTTACTAAGAATGTGGAGGTAGAGGATACTTTGTTTCCCTCAGACACTTTCCTAGACATCCGCAGTTGTGTGAGGCTTGACATGGTGCCCAGCCCTGGCGCTCCAGCTTCTTGTGGGAGGCCGCGCAGATGGACAGGATGGGACCGCAAGCAGCGGGGAATAGACCGACAAGTGTGGCTTATTCAAAAGAACAGAGAAAAGCCCTCTCTACAAGTGGGGGGATAAAGAGTGATAGGTTCTGGCCTTAGTATAAATTATTGAATCATTATGGTGGTCATCTAATATGGCTGAAGCCCTTTAAAAAAAAATCCATCTTCCCAAGACCATTCCCCTCTTCTTCTCCTACTCAGCCCAGGGTGCAATTTCCTTTCACCCTTCGCCCCACCTCAGGGACGACCCCTAATCAGTTTCTCAGGTATCCAAACATCTCCCCACTCAAAACTCCACCCCTGACAAAAGGCCTTAAAAGCCTCAGCCTCCCTTTGTTCAACTCCAGAGAATCCCTCATTTCCTCAGATTCTCTCTGTGTCCTCAAAGATAATAAAGCCCCTTTTCCTTTTTCCTCTGCCTGTTTCTGTGTTGGGCAGGGTACCTGAAAAAACTCATCAAAGAGGACACCAAGGAAACGCCTGAATTTAAAAGCTTTTATGTAGCTCTTTAAGTCAGAAAATCCAATGAGAACTATTTTGTTTATTTTATTTTATTTTTATTTATGTATTTGGTACAGGGCCTCACTGCGCAGCTCAGACTGGTAGTGATCCTCTTGTTTTCAGACTTCCTGAGATTACAGGTGTATGCCATCATGCACGGGGCCAGCATGGCACGAGGGACTGGGGACCAAACTCTGGTCTCTGCGCTTGCCAAAGCAGGAGCTTAGTCTGCTGAGCTATCCCGCTGGCCCAAGTACTATTTTGGTTTTGGATCTTTTTTTTTTTTTTGATGGTACCAGGGACTGAACTAAGGACCTTGTGCTTGCCAGGCAGGTGCTTATTCCACTGAGCTATCTCCACGGCCCTGGATTTTTTTTTTTAAGCAGCAGGTTTGGTGCTTAGGCAAGGTTCCTTTTGCCAGCTCCATCAGTTCCACTGGCTGTCTTTTGCAGTTTCGTTTTCCCTTGAGGATCATCTTCTACCTTTTATCATGTTCTATTTGCCCTTAGCTGGTCTTGGCTCTTTGTGTGGTGCGTAGCCCACTGGGGCCACTCCTCAAGCTGCCTGTGGTGGGAATGTTTTCTATTAACTTTAACATAGGATTGCTTAACCCTGCCCTCCCCAAGATATGGCCTGTTTCCTGAACATATTTGTTTTTCATTTCATTGCATAGCTAGGATAACTCAATCCCCCCTGCTAAGGTAGTAAATCTTTTCTTTAACTGTTGATTCGCTGGACTGTGGAGTTCTAAGCGGCCAAATGACAGTTTCAAATTCAAGTTTAACAGAGAGATTGTCGCATCTCCTGAGGGAAGCATTTTACCTTTGGAATTGATAATCCCACCTACCCACCCCCCAGAGGACTTTCAGCAAAGGGTAAAGCCAGGCGAGCGGGTGCTACTGACATCTCGTGGTAGAGGCCGGGGATGCATTCGCTTGTCGCACGACTCTCACGGGGCAGCGAAACCCAAGGGACACTACTGCTACTGCCCAGGCTGAAAACAATTGCTCTAAGTCAGGAGAGTTCAACACTGTGGGGGTAGGAAGTAAAATTCTCTTCTAAGGGACCACTTGGGGTGACACGAAGAGAATCTAGTTTCTTTTTCTATTTGGTTTTCTTTGCTCTGTGCTATTTTTTTTTAATAATAAAAACTATGAAAAGCAATAATTTGAGTTCTACAATATGGTTCTTCCCTCTGAAGAGGAAATATTGCTGGTTCTTATCGCATTACTTTTCATTTTTAGTAACCATTTAAGTACAAAGGAATGTGACTTTCTACACCATAAATATGGAAAGTGAAATTTTCCTGGGGAGATACCTGGCTTCAAACAATTCCCTTGACTCATCTGTGTCGCAGACGCTGACTCACGCCAGGAGTCGGTCTTTTAAGTTACAGTAGCAGATTCATTTTTGTTGTTGGCCCACTCAACAGTTCGCATTATGCTCGTATTTGACTTCATATTAAATGAAACTGAACAATGCTTTTTTTATTTTTGTATTTTATTTTATTTGTTTATTATTACTACTATTATTTATTTATTTATTTATGTCTTTTTGAAACAGGGTCTCGCTATGCAGTTCAGGCTGGCCTTGACCTCACCTTTTGTAGCCCAGGCTGGTCTTGAACTCATATAGATCCTCCTGCTTCAGCCTCCCAGGTGCTGGGATTATAGGCATGCACCACCACACCCGGCTGAACAATTCTATTTTTCAAACATGCTCCCCTTTGCTGCTTCTGATAGCTGATGCCGGTTTACTTCCCAATTTCATCCTTTCCTGTGGAACTCCTATCAAGACTGAACTCAAATCCATCCCTCTCAGTAAGTGTGTTCAGCCAGCTGTGCTTTCCCCCAGTCCTCTTCGCACTTGGTAATTTCAATTAAACAAACTTCACTGTGTCCGTTATTTATGGATTTATTTTCTGAGTGTAGAGACCCTACGACTACATTACCTGTCCACACATTTGTTTATTCATCTGAAAAACGCGAACGGGTAATATTACCTACTTTACAGAACTGTTGCCAGGATTACATCAGCTAAGATTGGAACTACTTCTACAATGGTGCTAACATTCTCAAATCATTGTGAGATGTTGCCACCATTCCTTAAAAATATCCTGATCGCAATCGAACAGTCTTTACCAGAAAGCCAAGAATCCTGAAGATTAGGTTTAAAGTCGGGCGGGCGTGGCGATGCACGCCTGAACCCTAGCAGCTGGCAAGCAGAGGCAGAGGGATCGTCGTAAATTCTAGACCAGCCTGGGCTACGAAGTGAACTCAAGGCCAGCCTGAACTGCATAGTGAGACCCTGTCTCAAAAAAAAAGATTTAAATAATTAGGTTTAAAAATTTTAGTAGACTCAGGATCTTGCGTTTTCTGCATCCTCAGCCGCTATACATTTTTTTTTTTATAAGAGTGACTTTAATACAAAATGCATTTGGAAGAGTTAAAAAAATTAAGGCTTATTGAAAGTGTTAATGTTTAATTATCTGAGCAATCTTACATACCTGTATCTATTAACCTAAACAGATTTGATGATGAAAATATGTAATACAACCATTATTAAATTTTTGTTCGTTTTGAAATTCTGTACAATATGTACTCTTGCTTGTTACTCTTTTTCTATCTTAGTTTCTGTGATTTTTACTTTTTAAAATAAAATTTTAAATATTAAAAAAATTTTAGTAGATTAAAAACAACTCTTGGAGGTCGGGGAGATAGCTCAGGGGCACAAGTGCCTGCCTGGAAAGGGCAAAGTCCTGAGTTCAATCCCCGGTCCCGCAAAAAAAAAAAAAAAAAAAAAAAGCAAGTAAAAATAATTCTGCTAGATTGATGCCATAACAGCGATAAAAAACGTAGCAGCGCGATACAAAAATTGCGCCTGCGCAGCGCGGTCGGTGGGCGGGAGAAGAGCAGGAGTGGGCGGAGCCATCGAAAGCGGTGTGGCGCATGCGCCTGACGGGCGGCACGTGCGCGTGCGCGGGGCGGAGCGCGCGGTCCTGCGTGCTGCGCGGTCTCCCTCAGCTCTTCTGCTCCTCAGTCAGTAGCTCCGCAGCTGGCGACGGGAGGGCGTTCACGTGGGTCATGGATTTTGAAAATCTTTTCTCAAAACCTCCTAACCCGGCCCTCGGCAAAAGACCGGCCTCAGACTCTGACGAAAGGTGATCAACCTCTTTTGTTCCAGAGTAGGTGCCCAGCGAACCCCGCCCCTTCGTGCCTCCGGAGGCCGGGTCGGGACTGCGCGGGGTCGACCTCGCGGGGCTGGGTCGCAGGTGGGGCGGCCACGCCGGGCGCGGGGACAGCCCTCCCGATCCCCGGGCCGTGGGGAGCCGGACTCTGAGGGAGCGTTGTCCCGCGCTCGCGGGGGATCGCTGCGCCGTCCCGCGGGCAGAGGTCACTCGAGGTTTCTCCCTGACACGTGCGAGGGCTGTTCAGTGGCAAGGACAAAGAGGCACATTTATTAAACTAAAGCAGCGAATGACGGGGATGCCTGTAAATCTAAGCACCCGGGAGGCTGAGGCGGGAGGATTGCCGTGAGTTCGAGAACTCCCGCAACTACATTATCGAGATTATGTGGCTGGGGGGGAACCCGCAGCGGACATCATTCAGAGTTAATATGCACTTTGATGTTGAAAAATCAAGTTAAGATTTCTGACTAAATGGTTCCAATTTATTAATCTGTAGTTTACACACAGCTGTTCATTTGCTTTTCATTCTTTGAGCTTGAAGCCTTAGAAATCATCTCTCGAACCTTTTTCTTCTGTTTCCCTAAGCTGAAACCCAATTGATACATTTGTTTCCTTCATCCAAGACGTATTTCTGTTCGGCTTTGTTTTTACCTCTTTATAGCACTGTCTGTTCACTTCTGTCTCTGACATCTTATTTTAAAGTATTAATTCAAGTTACTATTAAGATCTTTGTTATGTACTTTGTGTGCGCTACATTCCATAATCCTCAACAATCTTTTTTTTTTTCGTCTTTTTGAGGTAGTGCCTTGCTGTGCATCGGTTCAGGCTGGCCTTGAGCTCACTTTGTAGCCCAGGCTGGTCTCCAACTTGCAAGGATCCTCTTTTCTAAAAAACTTTGTTTGTTTGTTTATTTATTTATATTATGGCTGGCTCAGCCTGCCCTGGGGGTGGGGCTGACGCAGCATGTGGTGCCAGGATCAAACCTGGGGCGGTTGCCTAAGCTTGGCTAAGCAAGCTTAGACCACTGAGCTATCTCGCCGGCCCCATCCCAAGGATCCTCTTGCCTCAGCTTCCTGAGTGCTGGGGTAGCAGGACTGCACTGTGATGCCTGGCACAACAATCTTAGTGAGAACACATCACCAAACGTTACCCTCACTTTTACAGATGAGGAAATTGCACAGAGAGGTGTCAGTGGCAAAGCTAAGGTCAGATTGCTCGAACAGTGATTTTAGGCCCTGTGGTTTCATCCCCTGGCTTCTGTAGCTGAACTGCTGTAAAAAATAAGACCTGTAAGTGTTAGAAAGAGATGGGTACTACTTGGTGAACAGTGTGACCATGCAGAAAAAATAAGAGAAGCTGACAAGATACCAGATTATTCAATGAAGTGAATCATCACAAAGTAAAATAGAAAAATTTATTATTTATTTTTGAGATAATGGTCTTACTACGTAGTGCAGGCTGGTCTGAAACACAGGGTGATCTTCCTTCCTCAGCCTCCCAAGTGCTAGGATTACAGCCCTGTTCTTTTAGGCCTGGAAAATTTTTTTTAAAGCTACCAACTTAAAAATATATTGGATAAACAATTTACTCACAAAAACTTGTCTGAAAGTAGAGGAAAAGACCAGTGGAGAGCGCTCGGGTGGTGCACCCTGCAGGTGCATGCGTACCTGCAGTCCTGCAGCTAGTACTGCTCATGCAAACCAGTTCAGCCACCTCCTGAAGATGTAAGAAGTAACCCGCGGGACTGAGGGACTCAGTGGGAAGGCTCTGGGTTCAATGTCCAGAACTGGCCAGGGCGGTTGGGGGAGAGGACCCTTGGAATTTTCCAGAGGTGAAGGGTGATCTGGAAATAAGACATCCTGTGCACTTACTCATATTGTCTGCCCGTTTTTGTTCTTGACTGCTGATCATTCTCTTTGAAATTTTATAACCTCTGTACATATTTTGCTCATATTTTATCTTTTGACTTTGCCTGTGGAATTTTTCAGTGCATTGAAAGTAGGGATTTTTTTTTTAATCTTTCCTTTATGCACTCAAAAGGATTGATCTCAGGGTCAGCCTGATAGTTCAGCAGATTAAAGTGCCTGCTTAAGCAGAGCGCAGTGGCCCAAGTTTAATCTGGAATGTGATGCTGGCTCCGCCACTGAGACAGCGATTGAGACTGGGTGTGGTGGTGCACACGCGCGTGGGGGACTGAAGACAGGAGAATCACTGTGAGTCCAATCTGTGTAGTGAGACCTTGTAGATCCTGTCATAAGTACAGAAAAAAAAAAGGGGGACAGGGAAATAGTAGAAAAAGTGCTTGTCTGGCAAGCACAGGGTCCAGAGTTCAATCCCTGGTACCAAAAAATAAAAGGGTAGAGGGAGGGTCTTTTTTATTTTTGTTTTTTTCTTTTACTACTTTATGATGAAAATATTCTCTTTTTGGTTTTATTGAGCATGTGATATATAAGGGTTACAGCTTGTAGTGAGATCCTGTACCAAATACAATAAAAACAAACATCTCCAAGCCTTACCCGAGCTGCCTCCCCAATCCTTTCCAGTACCACCCCAACCTCAGGGCCCATTTTACCTGCACCCCATCGCATCACATTTGATGAACAAGAGATATAAAAGTCCCGATATTCATAAAATGTATTCTGGGAGAGAGAAAGAGACAATATGTAAATCGTAGTTTACGATTTGAGAACATCTGAAATTGAGAAATTTGAGAACATAATAAATGCCACGGAGAAAATGAGAGCAGACTGGGGGGTCAAGAAATGCTTGTGAGCTGGGGATGGTGGCACACACCTGCAATACAAGCACTTTGGAGGGTGAGCCAGGAGGATCACTGTGATACCAGACCAGCCTGTACTGCATAGAGAAATCCTATCTCAGGAAAAAAAAACCCAACAATAACAACAAAAAATTAGTGGAATGGTAGGGAGAATATTTTAAAGAAGACAATTGAGGAAGAACCCCAGAGGTAACTTTAATCAGTAGCATGAGAGTTAGCATGAGACCAGGATGAAAGTGTGGGATATTGATGTGTGGGAAAGAGTGTTCTGGGTGGAGATGAGGAGGCGGAGAAAATGTGATGCAGTGGGGTGCAGGTAAAATGGGCCCTAAGGTCAGGGTGGTACTGGAAAGGATTGGGGAGGCAGCTCAAGTAAGGACTGCAGCTCAGGCTCATGTGATCCTCCTGTTTTCAGCCTCTACAGTGCTGGGATTACAGGCGTGTGCCACCACACCTGGTTTCCTGGCTGACTCAGTGCGCCTGGGGTGGGGGGGCTGGTGTGGTATGTGGTACTGGGGGATTGAACCTGGGTCTCTGCACTGCCTACGAAGGCTCTTGGTCGGCTGAGCTGTCTCACTATCCGCAGTGGCGTCTTAGTGACTTTGCTTATTGCTTGATTGAGATGAGTCCACTGGAGGGCTTTCACCCAGGAGAGGCACTGTCACACCTCGTGCTTTAGCACTGTGACTTGGCAGTGAGGGCAGATGGTAGAGGAGCTGGAGAGCAGCTTGGATCACTTAGTGGCAAAAAGTAGTTGAATATGGGCATATTTTGAAGTTTGGATAAATTGGATTTCCTCACAGATTTGCATGGGGGTTGTGAGAGAGGAGTCAAGATTACCTTAAGATTTTGGTTAGGGGCCGGGAAGATAGCTCCGAGGCACAAGTG
Source organism: Capromys pilorides (assembly GCA_004027915.1). Lineage (NCBI taxonomy): Eukaryota > Metazoa > Chordata > Mammalia > Rodentia > Capromyidae > Capromys > Capromys pilorides. The sequence goes on along the minus strand of PVKN010003369.1, from coordinate 13,085 downwards.
CCTGCCTGGCAAGTGCAAGGTCATGAGTTCGAACCCCAGGTCCACAAAAGGCTTTGGTTAGAACCATTAGGAGGATGGGTTGCTGTTTAAGGTAGCAGTGGATTGGGTTTCAGAGATCTTATGTCTAACTGAAATCCAGGAGGATGTGTTGGGTAGGAAGTTGGCTCTGTGTTTCCTGGGCAGAGTCTGGGATGGAGACTTGAATGTTGAAATTGATTACATAGAGTTAGAATCAGGAGCCCCGGGACAGGAGATCTGAGGAAGAAGAGTACTGACAGTGATGAGAAGAGGTAGAGTTGGGAAGAAGAGGAACCAACAGAGGAGACAGAATTAGCAGCCAGTGGGGAGAGAAGACCAGGAGAGCTCAAGATGCCTGAAGCTGGCTTATAAATGTATTCCAGCACCTGGAATCATCATAATTCCAGCACACTGGGAGGCTGAGGCAGGTGCAGTGCACATTTAAGCCCAGCTTGGGCAAGTCAATGGCTTAGTGAGACCCCCTTTGAAGAAAAGACTGGGGAATGTAGCTCTGGGTTAACACCGCCCCCCCCCCCCCCATTGTCTTATGGAGAGGGTGGCCAGTGCTGTGCTGTCCTGCTCATCAGTCTGTTCATATGAGGGCTGAGACTTACGGACATGGTGATAAAAGTGAGCCCAGATTTGGAGGGTGTTGTTGGTAGTATGTGGCTTCAGGACACGCACTTGTTCACCATTATCTTATTCCATTACTTCATGTATCTTAGGTTTGTTTTTAGAATTTCTGGCGTATTCTCAAGTTATTATCTGTGTGATTTCTATATGTAATAATCTCCTTGCTGTGAGTCTGAAAACAAGTTTTTTCCCTTTTATACTTGAATGTATTTCTCTCTGGTAGCCTAAGAAGGCACCCTGCATTCTGCCTGAAATACCTTTCTGTCTTACATTCCTCTCAACTTAGAGTCTTTTAGATCCAGAAAGCCCCTGGCCCTCAATACTATGTTTACAGTGTTCTTCATATATACAGTTCTGCTTGCCACACTGTACTGAAATTGCTATATTTTTTTTTTCCCAAGCAGTTGTAAAACTCTCAGAAGCAAGAATAGGTTTGTCTTTTACATTGTCATATCCCAGGGTATAAAACCTAGAACCTGGTATGTGATGAATATATTTGTGTATCTGTATTTGCTAAAGAATAGAACAATGGATGAATGAACAGTTTATATAGCAGCTAATTGTTGGACCTTAAAAATGTGAGTGGTCCACATAATCCAAGATCTTAATTATATAGGTTATCCACAAACATTGACATTTATACCTCATTATTGTGTATATTATATATCTGGAGAATTTATTTTTTTTTATTTTTTTTATTTTTAATTTTATTTATTTATTTATTTGTTTGCTTGTTGTGTTTGTTTGTTTCTTTATTCATTTTGTGGCTGGCTCAGCCTGCCCTGGTGGTGGCGCTGGCGCAGCATGTGGTGCCGGGGATCGAACTGCAGTCCCCACAGTCGCCTGAGCCATCCTAAGCAGGCGCTTTAGACCACTGAACCATCTCGCCGGCCCCTATATCTGGAGAATTTAGATTAGACTTTGAATTTTTAATTTGTTTGAAGACAAATATGAAGATAAGCCAAAACAATGAATTTAATGTGATATAAACCTCTTCCAGGCTGAAAAAACACTTCTGTGTTATTTGCTATTTTTGCTGCAGAACCGATGATGCAATAGATGATACAGAAGTTGAAGAGGCTCAAGAAGAAAAAATAAAATGGAAAGTTAAACTGAAGTGTGAACAGATTCCCAAAAAAGTAAGGTTAAGTTGAATTATTGTAAACAGAGCGAGGAATGCATGTAAGAAATTAAGGAGGGTTCCTGTTTGTCTCATCACCGTCAGCATTTGGAATTCAGCTAGCTTACATGACAGAAATTTGATTACACTTTTTATTTAAAGTTATCACTCAGTGTTTTTGCTGTCATTTAATATGAACTAATTTTTCCTCAGATGGATAATGTCCAATCAGTTTGACACTCCGTTTCTGAAATGGATTATAAACTGTTTAAAAACTTTCTTTTCAAATTATATTAAAGATTTTAAGCATTTTGGTTGCTATCTTAACCTTAGTAGTTTATAAGCTTAATTTGTAGATCTGCCAGTGACAAAGTACCATGAATTGTGTCTTAAACAGAAATTCATAACTGTGGAGGCTGAAAATCTGAGAACAGACATGGGTGGGGCTGGTGCCTTCTGAGTTCTATGAGAAAGAATCTGTCCCAACTCACTCCCTATCCTGGTGGTTTGCCACAGTGTTAAATACTCCTGAGCTCTTACAAGCATTGCTTTGATCTCTGCTTTAATATTCACTTGGCATTCTCTCCATAGATCTGTGTCTCAATTTCCTTTTTCTGTAAGGACACCAGTCATGCTGCTTTTTAAGCTTTTTTTTAAGTTGTAAATTTCTTTCTTTTTTGTTTTTCATTTTTGCGGGACCAGGGATTGAACTCAGGCCTTTGTACTTGCCAGGCAAGCACTTATTGTACTGAGCTATTTCCCTGGCCTCTTAAGTTGTAAATTTCAGTGCACTCCACAAGAATAGATTTGGATTAGCAGTGAGACTCATGTAATCTTTGATAGTACTTCCACCTAACCTTGTAAAAGGCTAGAGGACAGAAGATGGCGCATGTACAACACTGTCTTCTCCTTGGGAAGCTTCTCAGCTATCCATGAAAACTTTTTTGCCCTTGAGAACATTTATGGCTACCATGAGCAAGAGCTGAAGTTGACCCTGAGAAGTAGAAACTCCAATTTCTGCAGAAGTTTCTTACTACTTTCTTACTACCACTACTGTACTGCTACTACTACTAACATTTTACTACTTTATACCACTTATTCACATAAGACCCAGTGCTTTAGACTCTCTAAAAGCGTTCCCAGTCTGCGTATTACCACCTATAGTAGACCAGCCAATGGAGCAGTCCAATGCTGTATTCAGTGCTTTCTACGAAACAGCTCTGTGAGAAGGTGAATGCCTGGTTGGTTACCCATTCTCAGAGAGGCTTGCTTCTGCCCATGCTCTTTACGCATAAGACTGTAAAATACAAATGTACAGTAAGTATCCTGGCTAATTTGAAAGGCATCACCTAGATAAATACTCCGTAAGTCAAGAAAGAACATTGCTTCCTCTTTTCTCAGTCATAACCCTTTTTTCTTCCTAGAGTTTACTACTACCCTGTGTGTGAATCCCTTCCTTGCTCTACGTTTCACTACATATGTAGTTATCCCTACAAATACAGGGTTGTTGGTTTTTTTTTTTTTTTGCCTGATATTTTATTCTGTACAGAATATCTTTGTTCTTTTCTGTCTTGCTGCTTTTACTCACCATTATTAACCATAAATTTGTGGGGGCCAGGGAGATAGCTCAGGGGTACAAGTGCCTGCCTGGCAAATGCAAGGTCCTGAGTTTGATCCCTGGTTCCGGGGGAAAAAAAAATTGGAAGAAATGATAGATTTGTGTTATATATGGTGTGATCAAAATATACTATGAACGTCTATATTATAGTAAAAGACATTGCTATTGCTGGCCTTTACAATACTCGCTGAGTTCCAACTTGCTTATCATACCATTTCTGTCACTCCTGAAGCAGTTCTGAAGTAGTTCTGTAAGTCTTCATTGGTGAGTGTTATCGTAAGATATAATAAAGATGTAATGTTGAGTGTTGCTGCTAAATGCCATCCAGGGGTGAGGCAGGTTCACAGAAACATTATGTCTTGTGACCGTTGATCACGTTATTTCAAGTTCACAGGATTCAGAGATGCCTCACAGATTAGCAAAGCACAGTTCTCGTAGTTGACTGGTACATAGGTCAACAGACCGAGAGGCACAGACCTTCCCTAGATGGGTTGGCACTGACCAGTAGGCTTGTAGTCTGGGTGGAATAAAAAGGGAAGGAAGAAGGAAGTGTGCCCTTTCCTGCTGAGCTCTCGTCTTCATCCTCACCTGTGGACACTGGTCTCACTTGTTCAGCCTTCCATTGTATCCTCCCACTAGTGACTGTGTAGTATCCTTCCAGGCCTTTGACCTTGGACTGGTGCTGCATCCTTGTTCCCTTTGTTCTGCAGCTTTGGCTTCTTATGTTGAGCAGTTACTGGGTCCTCTGGTGCTTCTGAGTATAGATGCCTGTTGTAGGTTGTTCTGCCTCTGATCCCATAGATGGCCACTGTGGACTCCTGTCTCTCTGATCTTGGGGGTGGCCACTATGGCCTCTTCTGCCTTTAATACTATAAGCCCACTTAACAAATCGTCTTGCATAATTTTACGTATATTTTCTGTTGATTCTGTTTCTTTAAAGAGCTCAGCAAACATAGTCCTCATCCACTCTATTTATCAGGTGCAATTCAGAGATGCAGTTTTTGGCTCTTCTCAAAAATCCATGTGACCATAAAAATGAAACATTTTACATTGGTTCAGGGGCTGAGAATGCAGCTCGGTGGTAGAATGCCTCAAATAGTTCAGATCAGTAGGACAACCTTGTCTTTAGTGCAACTAAAGACACTCATGAAAGAGACTTTTAGAACTGTTTCCCAAAGTGGCGGGAGTGCTGGAATAAGGGTGTTGAAACTAATGGGGAGGGGTCAGGGGTACAGCTCACTGGCAAGCGCTGGCCTGGCAAGTGTGAGCTTATGAGTTCAATTCCCAGTAACAAAGAAAAAGTGATGGAGAGTGTTTTGAGGGAGAAATTAGTGGCAGTATCTTTTATTATAATAAATTTTTAAAAATTAAGCATTTGCTGTATTTTTCTATTGTACTGCACATGCTTGTTTATTCTTTTTCATATCAGCATGTTAGTATTCCTTTATTTGAATACGTGAAGGTATATGGTAAGTAGATACTGGGCTGGCTCTCATTTTGGTGGTTATGGTCAATGCTGGTACATTCTTTTACTGTACTTGTATTCTGCACATATGTGACAGTTAAGCTTCGTTGTCAACTTAAATGGCTTGGAAACTGTCTAGGGATTTAGTGAAGCACTGTTCACAGTGTGTCTGACTCGGTCTTGCAGGTGTGGCTTTAGGTCTGGCCCCAGCCCTGGCCCTTCCCTTCCTTCTGACAGTCTTTCACATCTCTTCTGGTTTCCTGCCATTATGAAGTGAGCAGTAGTCACTCACCAAGCCCTTCCACCATGGCGTTTCTGCCTTGGAGCCAACTGGCTATGGGCTGAGCCCTCTGAGACCAGGAGCCCAATTGTTATCTACTCCTTTTAAATTGTGTGTCAAGTGTTTTGGTCATGGGAATAAAAAGCTAATCAGTACAGAAGACAGGGCCAGGGTGGAGAGTCTCGAATGCAAACTGACTTTTCTTCCCTCTTTCATTCCCAAAACAATCAGGTCTTCCCTCCTCAGTTTGCTGGCCTACTTGCCAATTGGACACCCCTAGACAACACCCAGAACCTTGCTTACTAATCCGTTAGGGTTGCTTACTGCAGCCAAGGTGGCGGTCATGATTAATGGTCACAGCAGGTGTCTCATTCACTGGGGAAGGAAAGTGCTCATGTGCTCCTAACTGTTCTCAAGTGATTCACCAGATTTTATTCCCAGAAGTAGTACAAGAGAGGCTTTTTCTACTGCTCCACACACTGATCCCCATTGGTATAGTTAGCCTTATTTTTGCCATGTGATAAGGGTGCAGTGGTATCTCATTCTCGTTCACTTTGCATTTTCTGGGTTACTGTTAATAACGAGTGTCTTTTGGTAAGCTTGCCTGCTCAGATTTCCTCTCTTGTGCCTGCTCAAGTCGTTTTTCCTTTTCCCTCCACCCCCATTAGACTATCTTTGATTGTTTTCTTGGTCAATAGTGCTTTAATCTAGATATGAATTGTTTCTATTTTCTTTCTTGTGAATTATGTGTTGTACATTTGTGCCCCTTCTGTGACTTGCTTTCCAGCTAGTGGATTTTTTTTTTTTTAATTAAAAAGCTCATAATTTTATTGTCATATTTTAAATCTTTTGTGTTTAGCCTAAGATAATGAAAATATTTTCTGTATTGTTTTCTGCCTTTCACTTATTAATAATCACTATGAAGTAGAGAAGACTAATTCCATTTTACTTTTTAATTTTATTATTACACCTTATTCCAGCACCGTCATTTGGGGGTAAAGGCTGTCTTTTCCCCCTGCAGGGCCTGCAGTGTCACCTCTGTCACAGTCAAGTGTTCATGTTCAGTTGAATCTGTCTCTGAACTCTGTTCAGTGCTTTGTCTGTCCCTTCCCAAGACCTCGTGAGTTAATTACTGCAGCCTTCTAATGAGTTTGAGATTAGGTAAGCAAGTTTCCTCACCTTGGTTTTCGTATTCTTAATCCATGCACTTTAAAAGCAGTTTGTCAAGTTTCACAGAAAATCCTGATGGGATTTTTATTGAGCATGTATTAAATCTGTAAACTGTTAGAAAGGATTAAAATCTTTTATATCTTAATTGTCTCTCAACAGTGTTTTATAATTTTCTTTATAGATGTCTTACATCTTATTTTTGTATTACACTTATTGCTAGAGGTTTAATGAAACTTAATTTTTTGCCTTTTCCTTTCAGTGATTGGGATCAACTCAGAGTGTCATGTGTGCTAGGCAGGTGCTCTGCTGCTGAGAGAGAGTGATTCAGTCTGGCCTTGAACTCACCGTGAAGCCTGGGCTGGCCTCAGACTCATGGTGATCCTCCTGCCTCAGCCTCCCAAGGGCTGGGATTCCAGGTTTGAGCCACATAACCAGCTTCGTAGATCTTTTTAACAAATATTATTTTCTAACTGTTGTATTTATTGTTTGTTTGATTGGTAAACATCCGTATCTCAAGAGGTGGGCATGGCGTCCTACACCTAGCACCCTGGAAAGCTGAAGCAGGAGGATCACAAGTTCACTTCAAACCTGTGCAAATTAGTGATTTAGCAAAACTATCTCAAAATTAAAATTGTATTTAAGAAGACAAGGGGCTGGGGTTGTCACCCGAGAGCCAGCTTCAGTCCCCAGTACAATGGAAAGAAGAAACAGGTACATTTTGAGGGTCAAAGCATCTCTGAAAATAATGTATCCTTATAGTGGATAGCTAGTTTGGTTGAAGCAGGATTCGGTTTGAGATGATCATCGCTCGGCCTTTTGCCATTCTCCTCTGCAAAGGGGCAGCCATATCAATTTGATAGTGTCTTTCCGACTATTCTAGTCTGTACGAGAGCTTTTACATTCTTTTTATCCCTGGTGTTCATAGACTGTCACTGGAACTTTACCACTTTTTACATATAATATCTTGAATATCTGTGCACTTATTTTAAACTTTGAGTAGTTTGAATCATACTTGCTGCCACTGGAAATATGTTTCCATATTTTCTACTTTTTGTTTTAGTCTCAAATCAGCAAGCATTTTCTATAGACTAAGACAGTAAATACTTCGGGTTTTTAAATTCATGATACAAAATTGAGGACATTATGTGGGTACTTTTATAATGAAAGAAATAAGTTTTAATAACATTATGTTGACGAAACTTAACGTATTAACTAGGCACAGTAGTGGATGCCTGTAATGCCAGTGCTTGGGGGGCTAAGACAGGAGTCTTCAAGTTCAAGCCCAACCTGTGTCACGGAATACAACATTAAGGAGCTGAGAATATAGCTCAGTGCAGAGCTGGGTTTAACCCGGTACTATTTAAAGAAAAAAAAATCAATAGTAATAACTCTTTGTAGTTCAAGTCTGCTATAAAAAATAACAGGATCCTTTTTTGAGGGATATCATGTGTTTAATAGGGGCTCAGAGTTACTGTCCTAGGTCAGTAGAATTGATGATTATTAAGGTTTATCTGTTACTACTGATAAGTGATGAAGTTTTATTTTAACTCTGAAGTGTCTTCACTACAGACAGGCATGGCCAGATACTGCTGTGAGCTCACCAGCCTGTGGTTGTAATTGAACATACTCATTGCCTGGCAGAACCTTCTGGAATTTTATGAGAATCTAATCTTTGGAGGTTTTTTTTTTTTTTTTTTTTTTTTTTTTTTGGCAGAATGGGGGATAAAACTTAGGACCTTACACTTGTCAGGCAGGCACTTGTACCCCTGAGCTATCTCCCTCAGCCTATGAGAGTCTAATCTTGATTTGTCATAGTAGAAGCTCCTCATAGCACAGTCACGTAGGTTTTGAAATGGCAGTTTCCTTTGTACTTGCATTTACATCTGAAAAATGCTCTTGGGAGTACAGTGTGTGAGAAATATGCATGCTGTGAGTTCCTGTAGGGAGGGAGATCTTGCTTGTGCTTTAACTGTGAAAATGCAACAGAACTGAGCATCATTAGTAACATCCATCAGCTCATCAGGAACCAAGGAAAATGATTGAAAATCGTATCTTTTAAAAAAATTACTTGTCCCTAGAGCTGACGAGATAGCTCAGTGGACTGAGTGCTTGCTTAGGTAAGTGCAGGGGCCAGGGTTTGATCCCTGGCACTGCATGCTGTGCCAGCTCCACCCCTGGGCACACTGAGCGGGTGATGGAGTCCAGGTGTGGTGATGCGCATCTATAATCTCAGCACTAGGGAGGCAGAAAACAGGAGGATCACTACGAGTCCAGCTTGTACTGAAACCCTGCACACACAAAAAAAGAAACTTACCTGTTTCCTATCATGGTAATAGACGCCTATAATCCCAGCAAAGGAAGAGAATAGCAAATTCAAGGTCTGGGCAGTTTAGCAAGACTCTGACCAAAAATTTAACAAGTGCCAAGGATAGAACTCAGTGGTACAGCACTTGTCCAGCATGCATGATGCCCTAAATTCAACCCCAGCACCACTTTCCCTTTTCTTTTCTTTTTCTTTTTTTTTTTTTTTTTTGTGGTACCAGGGATTGAACTGAGGTCCTCCAGCTTGCCAGGCAAGCACTTATTCCACTAAGCCATCTTCCCAGCCCCCAGCACCACTTAAAAAAAAAGTCTGTGGAAGTTTTTCCCAATTTCTTTGGCCAATTGTCTTAAACAATTTTGTTTTCTTTGAATTATTCTTTCCATTGCTACAATTAAATACTATTTAACTAACTCTCCCACTTTCTTCAGCTATGTTGGTTGATACATTGTGTCAACTTGCCAAATTTAGAAGCTTAAGTGACTCAGCAGAGAGCCAGGATTCTGTTTGTAAACATCCTCATCCTATGCAAGAGGAGGAGGATGTGGACACTGTATGAGGTCTACACCCCAGCCCCAGGATAGAGAGGCTGGCTAGAAGCCGCCACTGCGGCCCTTCCCTTGGCTCTTTGCTGTTTTCTGCTGCCTTAAATAGCTGCTCTCTACCATGTGCTACCCTGCCTGGAAGCCAGCTGAGTATAGACTAAAACTTCCACAAACTGTAAGCTAAATAAACCTTTTCTTCCTTAATTTTGGGTGTTGGGTATTTTGTCCCAGCAGCAAACAAAAAGTAACTTGAGGTAGAATTTGGTACTGGGCGTGGGTCCATTGCTGTGACTTCTTGACCATGTTGTTCAAGAGCTTTTGGGAATGGCTTATGGGGAAGAGATTAAAAAAAAGGTTTAGAGATGTCAGCCACTGGTGAAGAGCTAAAGTGCCTCAGGCTCTTCTGTGTGGGAGATTGTGTCAGAGCTCAGAAGACCAGAATGCTGATAAAAAGCCTGCCTATAAACAAGCTGGGGAGGTTTCTCCTAAAAAGAAAGACTAGATTGGTTGTTAGACTGTGGATGATTTGTGTTATGACTTGGCAGAAAGCACATTTTGCTCCTGTCCAGAGACCACCTGAGACTGAGATTAAGTGCAGTAGATTAGTTAATCTTACAAGAAAATCTCACAGTCCAATGTAGAGGCAATGATATGGCTATTTTTGGGGGGCTTTTAGTCAGATATATGTTGAAAGTTAAGTAAGGAGCCCAGTGAGATGTTTTAAAATGTGAGCCTGCCCCAACTATCCCCAAAAAGTGCCAAAAAGGCTATAGACTACAAGGGTATATCTGAGATCTCTATTGCTCAGGAGGAAGAGGAACATAAAGAAGATGTCCTGGGGTTCGATGCCTGGGCCTGCTGTGCTGGCCCTGCCCCCAGGGCATGCTGAGACGGCAATTGAGACTGGGAATGGTGGTGTATACCTGTACTCCAAGCACTTGGAAAGCTGTGAACAGGCAGATCACTAGTTCGATCCAGTAGTGAGACCCTGAACACCCTGTTGCCCCTTCTCTAAAATAAAAAAATTAAAAAAGATATCCTGAGGGCATCACAGGAAGTAGCAGGTTCTTGCCCTTTGCAGTCTCAAAATCACAAGGCTGAGAGACTTTGCTTTAAGGAAAAAGCCACAAACCCTCACGTTCCAAAATACAGGTGACATAAAAATTAGTTCCTTAAAATCAGGGTCAGAGTGCTCAGCAACTGAGGCAGTCAACCCTAACAGCCAAGCGTAAAAAAAAGCAAGGCTACTGCTCTGGCTGACAGCAGACCTTGACACATCTACATAGAGTTAGTTTTAGGCACACACAAAATATACAAGTTCTGAAGTTAAAAAAAAAAAAAAAAAAGGCTTTCACCTAGATTTCAAAAGGCCTAGGAGGCCAGGCAGTGTGCCCCATAAGAGGACAATATATAAAGCTGTGCGTAAATAGCCTGTTCATTAAAAACTCCCCAAATTTAAAAAAGCTAAAAATGTAGATTGTCTAAAAACTGCAAGGAGAGAGCAAAGCCAACCACAAAAAAAGCCACGGGTATTACCAGCAGAAATACCATAGGGCTGCATAGAGCCATATAAGGCTTTTCGAGCTTGCAACTTGTTGCAGGTTGCTTCAGATGTTCCACATGGAACTGCAAATCTTAATGTTTGCCCTTCTAAATTTTGGGCTTGCCCTCCCCCAATGCTTAGTATCTTGCTGCTTGTACCTTTTGAAATGGTAATGTTTTTCTTGTGCCATTAAATGTTAGAAGTGTTTTTCATTTGTACAGGATTCACAGCTAAGAGTTTAACTTAGATCTTAAGAGAGACTTGAGACTTAGACTTTTCAGCAATGCTGACATTGTTAGGACTTTGGCAACTCTTAGGGATGGACTAAAATGCTTTTTGCATAAAGGGATGTGTGTGAGCGTTTGGGAGGAGTTCCCTGGGGCAAAATGTCATGGTTCTAATATAATACAGTGTTCAAGTTGTAAAGTGTTAATAAGAATGTCTGTGTACCTAAAAACTGGCTTAATAAATGTCTGGTTGCTGAGTTCACAAGGGGTAGATTGTAGTGGTTGATACATTGTGTCACCTTGAGAGGTATAAGTGACCCAGCAGAGAGCCAAGATTTTGTTTGTAAGCATCCTCATCCTGTGGAAGAGGAGAACAAGGAGGTGAGTTCTACACCCCAGCCCCAGGGTAGCTTGTTTATGAAGGGGGAGAGGCTGGTCAGAAGCCACAACTGCCATCCTTCTCTTTGCTCTTTGCTATTTTCTGCTGTCTTGAACTGCTGCTCTCTGCCATGAGCCACTCTGCTTGGGAGCCAGCTGACTATAGACCAAAACCTCCATAAACTGTGATCCAAATAAACCTTTTCTTCCTTAATTTTGGACATTGGGTACTTTTGTCCCAACAACAAATAAAACATAACTGAGACACTAGCTTAAAAGAATCACTCAAAAACTTATTTGATTATAGCCTTGTTTCCATTTTTAATTTCTGTGAAAAAATTTGTGATGAGATAATATCTTAAATTTTCTACTTTGTTAGAAATATTGCAGTGAATACTTAATATAGTATCAGCATACACTGTGTGTTGGGCTACTGCATTATTATATAACTGTAATACTTAGCATCTGATTAGACACTAAAATAATCCATACTTCGCTCCAGAGGACTGAGAACCCACACAAGAAGACTTAAGATTTTTCCAGACATTGAGTGCAGTTTCTTTAGGTAATAGTTTTCTGGTTTTTGTTTTTAATTTTTCCTCCCCTAGAGGAAATTCCTGGTTGATTTTGTTATGGTGAGGGATGGGGCAGACAGGATTCGTTGTAATAGTGTTGTCAGTTGTTATGTATAGTATTGTTTCACCTGCGTGTGTGACTGCATTGCTCACACTCCTCCAAAGTCCAGCCTCCAGAGCCAAGCTTTGTTTTTGTGGGAAATGTTTAACTCTCAAATTATTGGTGGACATTCCTCAGGTTCTCTATACACACACACACACACACACACGCACACACACACACACGTCCTCATACATGCGGGCTCTTTACATAGTAGTATGTAAGTCAAGAAAATCTTTTACTTCAAAAAAAATCTATACTATTTTATTAAACTCCTCTACAAAAGAAAAAAGAGGTTATAACACCTACTAAGTTACGGTGGACAAAGAAGAGCAGACTGGGGCCAGGGAGAAAGCTTGGTGGTCTGAGCACCTGTCTGACAAGCGCAGAGATCTGGGTTTGATCCTCAGTACTGCGTGTTGTGCAGGTCTGTAAACATGGTGGCGCACAGTGTAATCCCAGAATGGGACAGCTGAGACGCGAGGATCCCTGTGAGCTGTGTAGCGAGACCCTGTACCAAATAAATAAAAGATGAAAAAGAGCAAACTGAAGCAGTGAGTTTACAGCTAGGTAAATGAAAAAATATTCAGTCCTTTCTGTTTTGTGTAGCCCAGTGAAGCAAATGATTAGTAACATTCACCTCTACTGCATAATAAAACAACATAGTTGATGATTGTCCTGGTTTCATTGTTTCTCCATCTTCTCATCTCTTCAGTCAGAATGGATCAGACATGTTACTGAGGCAAAAGGAATCTGCCTCGGTATTAGAGACCTTTGTGTCTTATGCAGGTGCGAGCACTTAGTCGCTCATCTGGATTACTGAAATTTTTTTTTTAAAGGCTGCCGCTATCATCGCATAACTCCTTCTGCTTCTGGGGCAGTTGCTTCATCTAAAGCTCACAGGGTCTTCGGCAGTAAACTGAGAATTAATCTGCATCCTTCCTAAGGCGCAGCATGAACCAGTTGAAAGCTTACACAATACCTTAGAGGCTACCTCATGTGCCTGCTCCCCATTTTTTTAATTTATTTATTTATTTATTTATTTATTTATTATTTTAAAGAGTAAAAATAGCAGAAACAAAGATAGGAAGAC
>PVKN010003368.1:0-37610 GCA_004027915.1 Capromys pilorides | reverse complement strand
TAAGGGTCACCTGTGGCAGCCCCAGGTCTGAGGCGGCCCTGGATTCCTTCTTTCCCATCTGATTTGTAGTCTAACATCCAGGCAGTGTGAAGGGGTCTCCTCACTACCACCTGAGGGAAAAACCACTACAGCTAATCCTCTGGGTGCCCTGACAGAGCCTACTCCACCTGCTTTGGGCTCTGAATCTGCTTCTGCCTTTCTCATGCATGTCTGGCTCTTGCTGTACATGTGGAGCGACCCTCTGACATTTTTAATTCTAGGAGCAAAGAAGGCATACATAACAAACTAGGTGTGACGCTGCAGGTGTGTAATCCCTCGCCAAGGAGCGAGGGAGGATCCCTGTGAGTTTGAGGCCAACCTGAGCTACATAATGACTTCAAGGCCGTTCTACATAACAAGACCCTGTCTCCAAAAACAAAAAACAAAACAAAAAGCAGGCGTGATAAGCCAAGCCATACGTGCAGAGGACTGGAAGGAAGTCCGTCCCAATGTAAAGGTCCCAGGGATGCTGAGAAGATGGAAACAAGGCATGCCAAGTGCTGGAAGACTAGCTGAGGAAGAAGGGACCCCATGGAGCATGTACCTGTGAGCAGTGGGGGTGGCCTAGGAAGGCACAAAATAGAACCAGTGAAGGAGGGAGATGTTCCGGGTGCAAATCCACCCCCCAGTGCACAGGCAAGCGAGTCAGCTCCCTGGCTTCTGGAAGGAACAGTGGCTGCTCTGGCGGGCCCCATTCTTACTGCCCGAGGGGAGAAGTCAAAGCACAAGCAACATGTCTATGACAGAAAGCAACGCTGTCACGCTGTTCAATGGCAGCTGGCTTTCTTAGAGCCGGGCCGGCCCTAGCAGCAGTGCTCGGTGTTCTGGGCTTCTGAATGTGAAAGCAGGACCTGCAGAGAGCTGGCCCAGGCTGCAGATGCGACTTAAGCAGAGTAGTTGGCGCTCTGACCTGTTTTGAAGGCTCGTAGAGACCGATATGTAGTCAAATATAATCAAGTGCTGCACCAGCTCACAGAGGCCGACTCCGCCAGCGTGGGGACATACGGGAACTAGGAGGAAGACATTGCACCTGGATGCCAAAAGCAGTACAGGAAGAGGAGGGGAAGAGAGCCCGATGGTTTGTTAGTGCCCACAGGTGATTCGGTCATGAACATGTAGGGGCAGAATCCCATTGGGAAGATCACTCAAGACTCCTTGCTGAGAGCACAATGAGGGTTAGAAAGCATCAGTACAGCAGACTGCAGACCATTGGGTGGCCGAGACCACAGGAAGAGGGGGCCCAGGCATCCAGTGGGGGGTGATGTGGAGCAGGCTGCCCTTACTTCCAAATTTTTTGGCCATCAGTAACACTGAGAGATTCTCATTGACGCTTCCCAGTCTGCAGCTGTCAATCTGGAGAAACTGCAGGGCGTCTGCTTGCAGGAGCTGCTTAAATATCACTCTGTTGTGACACTAGAAATAGAATTGAAAATGGCACCAACAGAAGAGTCAGCGCAGGCCATCCGGGCCCCCGAGCCTGGCCGTGTGGCACATCCGTGCCTGCTGTTCCTCGTGTGTGGCCTCGGGAAGCCCGGGCCACATTTCTCCTTTGTTCTCGCTGAGCAGCGGCACCCCTGCCGGTGCAGGCGGGGACCGTGCAGTCGCTGCCTTACAGATCTGCAGCTGAGACTGTGAGTCAGGGACAGATCACGCCAGCGCGCCACGCAGGAAGGAGTGTCATCTGCCCCGGCACGTGGGAGGGGAGGCAGAGCGTGGCGAAGAGATGTGGGCACAGCCACAAGCAGGTGGCGCGTTGACAAAACAGAACGGAGGCAGAGGGTATTGTTCCTTTTGCTGGGAAAACAGACTCTGATCTGGGGCTGCTCCACTGTGCCGGTGGGCCAGCTGAGCCGGGTTTGGCAGGCACCCCCACTTCGTTACGAGCACAGAGAACAGACGCCATCCCGTTGACCCAGTTTAGAAGCTGCCTTCTGGTGCTGCTGTGTGCCCTTGCAATGCCTTTAACTTGCTGCCTTGTGGATTCTGAGTAGATGCTTTGAAAAAATCACTTGTGCTATATAACTGGTAGGAAAAGACTCTGACTTCACATGATGAACTGCCCAGTTCTAAGGTGGTAAAAATCTTCCTGGCTCAAAATGTAATCGATGACAGTGGTTGATGTGTCGTGGTATCAAGGACACGCCACTCACCTGTTCTCCTGTGGCCACCCCGATTCCTAGTGGGACCAGTGCCTAGGAGAGAAAGCAGCCTGCTGTGACTTTCCTAGGTTCTGAACTACAACTCCTCGTGTTAAGAATGTTCATGGCTGCAGAAAGAAGTGCCAGTAAGGCACGTGACAATCAGAGGCAGGCAGAAGATGCCCAGGGAGGAGGATGGGGGCTCCCTGTCCAGAGAGGCCAGTGATTGCATGCGCTGCCAGTGGCTGCACCCTCGCGGTGACTGCTTCCTTGTGCAGTGACTGACTTGCCTTCTGGGACACCTGCATACTGCAAGAGGGCTGCTTGGTGGCTGTCAGGGACTCATGGTCGACCTCTGCTTACTCCTGTGTTCCCTTGTGTCCCTGATGATCCTACCATCAATAGATGAAGAACATTCTAGAACCATCTAGAACTTTCCCAGGCCTCTGTCACTTCCAAAACTCTCCCTGGCCACTGCATGGACAACAGATCTGGTGAAGTGCGAGAACCTTCACTTGGATGTGGTGCCCTTGCCAGGCCCTGGAAATCCACGTCTATCACCTGCCACCTGGGCTCTAAGCTGCCCTCCTCGGCCCTCCCGGCTAGGACTCTACAGTTGCCTGTTGGCTTGTTGGGTTTCCTTTCATTTCTCAGGGACACACTTGGAGCCCTTGCTACACGAAGCATGAATGTGTGTGACTCCTGGTCACAGCCTGGCAGGGGAGGAGCCATGGGCATCTCACAGAAGAGGGAACCGCATACGAGCACCTCCGTGGTCATATCACAAAGCTAGAAAGTGCGCCGCCAGGGTTTGTCCTCCAAGCCAGGACCAGAGCCAGAGGAGACTCCAGATCACTAGCTCGTGCCGAGTTCTCAGAGAAATAACTGAGGGCCAGGTGTGCCAGACTCAGATCTGTGTCCTGCCTCTGGCAGGAAGTGTGGACGTGGACGTGGCACACACAGCCACCCAGGGCTGGCTTGCCTGACTGCAGAAAGTCTCTGTTTCGACAGATGGTGCCAAAAGTACTTTTCACACTCATACTGTATGCTTCCTCAAATTTCTAATTTAAGGACGCATGGTTCTTTGTCTCCAAAGAGAAAAAGGAGAAAGAAAACTGCAGCAGGGAGGGGAAGAAGGGCTATTGTATTGTAGCCTCCTCGACCTTCGTCCTGCTAGGGGACAGCAGCCTCCCAGCCCTGCCTCAGTTTCCCCTACCCGCTCGTCACCTTCTCGGTCTCTGTTTCAACGCATTGGTGAACAGCATCACCACCTCCCCTGGTCCAGGGAAGTGCAGTGGCTGCTCCTGGGAGCAGCACCCTTAGCCCCTACGGCCCGCAATTGGGTGCCCACCCTGTTCCCGCTGCCCGCAGGCCTGCTGTCCCTGTGGCTACATCTGCCATGGCTCACCTGTCCTTACCTCAGAGCCTCCCCCTGCAAGCAACACCAAGGCAACTCTCGGTGCCTGGAGAGGCCTCCCGCAGCCTTGGCTTCAGGAGAGCCCCCTCACCTCACTTACAGCCTCTCTGGAGAGGAAAAACCAAGGTGCATAAAACAGGAGCTGGGCTGCAGTGTGCTGAGTGCAGTACAAGGAAGTCTGAGGCAGAGGGGGACCTGAGGGCAGAGACAGTGAAAGGTGGCCCCAGGCCTGGGACTGGGGACCAGAGTGACTGTGAGAAGCACCACGCTGCAGATGAGGGAACACAGGCAGGAGCCCCAGGACAACCACAGCCGCCTTTACGGAAACAGAACTGGGGCGGGGAGGCACATGTTGGTAATCCTGGTGTGTAGGAGGCTGAGGCAGCAGGGTCACCTCAAGTGACCTTTAAAGAGCAAGGGTGAGATAACTCTTTGGCACAAGTGCCTGCCTGGCAAGTGCAAGGTTGTGAGTTTGAACCCTGGTCGCACAAAAAAAAAAAAAGGAGCAAGGGTAAGCCAGCCTGGGGGAGGGGGGCCTTGACCCATGCCCTCTCCATAGAGATTCCTACTTTGCAATGATTCCTTGGCAGTTTTGGCTTTTGTTTCTCTGTCTTATGTGTGCACATTTTATTTATTTATTTTGAGGAGGGGAGGTTATTTTGAGACAGGAATTCACTATGTAGTTCAGAGAGGCCTTGAACTCATTATGCAGCCCTGGCTTGCCTCAAACTTGAGGTAACCCTGCTGCCTCAGCCTCCTGCACACCAGAATTACCAACATGTGCCTCCCCACCCCAGCTGTTGCAGTAAATGTGGCTGTGGTCGTCCTGGGGCTCCTGCCTGTGTTCCCTCACCTGCAGCGTGGTGCTCCTCACAGTCACTCAGGTCCCCAGTCCCAGGCCTGGGGCCACCTTTCACTGTCTGCCCTCAGGTCCCCCTCTGCCTCAGACTTCCTTGTACTGCACAGAGCACACCAGCTCATCTCTGTTTTATGTACCTTGGTTTTTCCTTTCCAGAGAGGCTGTAAGTGAGGTGAGGGGGGCTCTCCTGAAGCCAAGGCTGCTGGGCGTGTCTGACCTGCGGTCAGTCCTCTGCTGATGGCTGAGAGAGCTGGAGCAGAGCACCTCCGAGCTTCTCACACCCTAGCAGGGAGAAAAGGTTCGCAGCCGCCAAAGGGGCGACAGCGGCGACTGCTGGCTGGACCTGAGCCTCGGGAGTGGCGAGGCTCAGGACAGCGTCTGTGGGCAGAGGCGGGAGGATGTGAACGTGGCGCTGGCCACACTGGGCCATCCTTGAATTCTCTACCAGGCCCTGCCCTGCTGGTACACGCATTCTGCAGCCTTTGGTTAACGTGGCTTCTTACAGAGTTTGGTCTGGGCTGAGGCTAAAAACCCTAGGAGTTAGTCTTGTACAAATTAACTGGGTGACATCATAGCTTTGTAGATCAGAGCTGTAAGCCTAAGCAATGGGAGCCTCCCTCCCTCCCAGCAAGAGGCTCCTCAGATGCTCTGGCAGTTTTTCACAACCCGAAAGGGAGGGAGGCTAACTCCAGTTAGTACAAATTTGTCCCAAGGGCTCATGGGAAATGGGCGGCTTTGTTCCTGCAAAGCCTGGCGTTGCCAAGGGCTAAGGAAGCCTTTGGAGCCATCCAGAGGAATCTATGCATTATTTCATTCCAGGTGATTTACGTATAGCTGCACCTCAGTTTCCAGTGGGGTTATGTCCTGGTAAACCCTCCAGCTGACAAGATAATAAGAGAATGCATTTAACACCTAATCTACAGTCACAGCTCAGCCACGCAGGGCCCTGCAAGACCGAGTCTCAGTTGTTCCCGGAGATTTTACTGCCAACTGGGAGCTGCTGCTATGTGTGCAGCACTGCAAGATGATTGCTCTGCATATTGCTAGCTTGAGAAAAAGCCACATTCAAAATACGAAGTATGCTTTCTCATGAATGCCCGTCACCCTGGTACCGTCGTAGAGATGTTCCACTTGAGCCATTGTGACTGAGAGACCATAGATATTCAAATATCTGTCACATTTCTGTACTTAAAAGCATGGGAAACCCATTTGTTACAGTCTAGTAGCCTTGCACTTTTCAGTGGCTTTTTTTTTTTTTTTTTTTTTTTAGTGGGACCAGGGTTTGAACTCATGACCTTGCACTTGCCAGACAGGCACTTGTGCCACAGAGCTAGCTCCCCAGCCCCTAGAGACTTTCTGATATACAACAGGCAGAAGTGCAGGGGGCACAGGACACCAGGTTTGCAGCCCCTTACCTGTCACACATTACAGTGACTTCGGCCACACCATCCGGGAGTGTGAAAGGGAGCAAATGAGGCAATGCCAGGGTCTGTCTGACCCCTCGGGAAAACTAAATCCAAGAGTCAGTGGCCTGGATGGCACAGGCAGCAGGCGTCCTACCTTGGAGATGGCAGCGTGGCCCAGGATGTCATCAGGAGACGTGGGCTCCTCGATCCACAGTGGCTTGAACTCTGCCAGCCTTGACACCCATTCCACTGCCTCGGGCACATCCCAGCGCTGGTTGGCATCCAACATCTGCAGGGAGAGCCCTTCCTGGTCAGGGCTACCCACATCAGACTGATGCCCAGCCCACAGCCCTAACGAAAGGAGCGCCCAGGTACGCGTCTTGTAGTGTTAGCTCTGTTTGTGGGACCATTTTATCCCATACTGAGTCACATGCTGTTGACACTGAGTTTGGCTCGCCATGCGTCTGGCACATTAATAATCAACTCCCATTAGTGAAGGTTCAGCTCCTCTAGGTACTGGGTGAGTTTTGTTCCACTTGAGGCTTACAAGAACTCTGTGAGGAAGACTATATTAGTCCATTTCACAGATAAGAAAAGACAAGGAGAGAAGTAACTTGCTCATGGACAGTAAGTTAGGCCAGTGGACAGCCTGAGCCCAGCTCTTGAGCCTCCATGCCCCGGTGCTCTGCCTGCTGCCTGCCGCCATCTAACCATAAAACCAGGCACTGGAACGCGAAGCCTGAGAGAGGCCCTCCCATCCCCTGTATCTTAAGCTTCGTAAACACATCGGATTGCAACTTTTTGTTTCTCAGTATTGGGAATGGAACCCAGGGCCTTACTTATTTAGAGACAAAGCCTTGCTAAGTGGCCAAGTTGCCCAGGTTGGACTCGAATTTGTCATCTCCTGCTTCATCCTCCCATCGAGTTGGCATTACAGGTGGACACCACTGCACTCTGATTTGCTCTTCTGAAAATATCTTACACTTAATAAGAACCACTTCACAAAAATACAGGATCAGAAACAGCTGACCCTTCATGGCTAGCTCAGCCAGTTTCAATACTCCAACAATGTCTCCCTGAACCCCACCTACCTGAAGAACAACCTATAGAGATTAGTGATTGACATGCAAGGGCACCAATGGGAGATCTAGTCACTCAGGTTCATCTGCGTGAGCCAGGACCCAACTCTCCCCACCCCATCTTATTTAGTTCTGCAGAATTAAAAAACAAGTGTTAGGCTCCATGTGTTGTTTTACTCTACATTCTCCTACTGCCATATATCTGGCAAAAAGTTGTAAAGACTCCCACTGTTTTTAAGATCTTGCCTGAAGCAAGTTGCATTGTGGGCCTGGGTGGAAACTTCTTGCTAGGTCACCATTTCTCAGCAGTGTGAGAAGATATTTACCAGAGTCTTCTCGGGTCCAATCATGTCTCTGATGAGGCGACATCTGCGCACGTCATCCTGGAGGTCAGCGCCAACCTTCACTTTGAACCTGGAAGCACACTTGGTCAGCCAGTTCGGCTTTGTCCTCAGACTTGGCAGAAGCGACCGCCTCTGTTAGTAATTCACAGGCCATGTGTTTCAGTGACCTCCGGCTCTCTCCTGACCGACGTTAGCCAAGTCCCTTGCCCACAGCCTGCTGACTGCGGCGCTGCTCTACCAGGACAGTGGATCTCAATCTCTGTGGCCTGTAGAGCCAGGTGAAGGTCAGACCTTTAGTTCAGTGAACAGGGCTTTCGCCCTCTCAAGCAATTAATGACAAGGAGGCCCCAGCAGGACTGAGGAGGGCAGAGGTGCTGATGGGGTGCTGAACCCTAAATGGGAAGAGACTCATGTATGTGCCAACTCTGTTTTATAGCCTGGTGTGCAGAGGGCCTGCTTAAGTGAGTCCAGAGAAGGGAAGCCCGGGGTGTCTGAAGCCCAGGTGCAGGGAGCCACGGCTGGGAGCAGAAGGGAACCGGCCACATGCCAAGGACAGTGGAGAGCGGCTGAGGTCCCTACCAAGGTCTCTTCCTACCATGAATGCCACAGCAGGGAGGGGAGAACCTGGCTTCCTGTCCCACTGTGCTTTGCTGTGGCCACGGTACAGGCTCCGAGTGTGGGCACTGTCACGTGGCTGTCTGCTCAGTGTTGATCACATACGTGGTGTGATCAGAAACCAAGATGAGTACTTATGTTAAAAATTTATTCCAATAAAAGTCTCGGTGCTCTGAATCCTCAGACTGCTCCCACTGCCTTGAACATACCTATTCCATTCTCTTGCCATTGTCTGAAATAGCTCTGGAGTCCTCGCTCGTCATTGTCTCTGGTTGTGCTGTCCTGGCTGCCTCAAGGTCCCGAATCAACTCAAAACACTTCCCTTTCGTGGGCATTTGGCTTTGGGGAAGAGCCAGGAGTGATGTGGTGGCAGATAGACCATCACAATGTCTTCACCATCCTGCCTTCCTGTTGGATGGCCTGGGGCACTGCTGGCCTTCTGGGTGACATTAATCCCTGGCTCTCCTCTGCACACTGCTAAGTGGGAAGGCCAAGTCACCACACGGTCACTTACCTGGTCCAGCCATCCTGCAGGGCCGCTGCACAGAGCTGTGGAAAAGGGTGTGTTTGTGGTATTCATGGCACACATTGCACACTGCACACTGCCCCCTGCTGGATGGGACCTCGGTCATGTCTGGCTGTGTGCCACAAACATCATCATAACACAAACCAGAGAAACCATCATGTGTTGCTGAAATCAAGGCTTGGCCAACAGAGCGTTGTTCTTCCTACAGGCAGGGTGGCTTTCTTCATCATCTCCAGGGGAACCATTCCTTTCTGTGCCTGTCACAACATTCTTGGAAGGGGTATGTAGCATGAGTGGCCCTAGTTTGTTTGTTTTGTTTTGAGACAAGGTCTTACTACATAGTGCAGCCTGGCCTTGAATTCGCAATGATCCTCCTGCCTCAGCCTCTCAAGTTCTCGGATTGTAGGCATGCGCCACCATGCTCCATTGTGTCCCTGGTCTTAAAGCTAGTACTTTCTGTGGCACCCAGAGAACCACTGGATGGAAAAGTAGCAGGCAGTAACCAGCCCCTCTGTGATTCCATCTCTGTCTCTCTCAACTCTGCTTAAAAATGATGATGAGAAAAAGTAATGAACGAGCCCTGCTGGCTGCCATATGCCTTCTAGAGAGGGGAGAAGGACTCAAGGTGGATTTGCAGTGGTTAATGATGTCATCAATCTGCCTACTTAAGGATGCCCCATAAAACTCCACAAAAACTGCATCCAGAGGGCTCCAGGGCTGGTGAGTGTATTGGGGTACCCAGCACCCGGAGAGGAGATGGAGGCTCCTGTTGTGCTCACGTGGCTCTGCCTGAATGCAGCCTTCGCAGCACTCAGTGTTGTAAGTAAACATTTCCCTAAGCTCCACGATCCAGCAAAGGATCAAACTCAAGGGAGTATGGATGGGACCCATTTCAGGCCAGTGGCCCAGAAACTCATGACAGCTTAGATGTACATGACTGGCAGCTGGAGTGGGGTGTCCTGCGAGATGAGACCTGATGCTATGGTCTGACGGAAACCCCAGGCAGACCTTGCTCAGCACTGAGGGAACTGCAGAGCGCCAATGGCATACCAAGGACCCTTTGGGGAAACCCCACATGTCTGTCAGAAGTGGCCAATGACTGGCACTGTTAGCATGGAAGGAAAATCAGGTTTCTGTCTGCACAAAACCCAGGTTCACAGCCCACCTGCTTCAGCAAGTCATCCGGGTACCCGAGCCAGGCACACGACGTGGTATAGGCAGGGTAACCATGTGTCAGCATTTGCTCTTCTGGAAAATACAAGACTTGACTTGACCCTGGGGCAGGGTGGTGGTGGTGGTGGTGGTGGTGATGGTAGTGGTGGTGCAATTTGAGAAAGACTGACTGTGTAATTCAGGCCAGAACTCACTATGTAGCCCAGGCTGGCCTCCCTCTTGATGTGATCCTCCTGCCTTGGGCTCTGAGTACTAGGGTTATCGGTGTGCACCACCAGGTCTGGTAACACCCAACCTTTTGTGCTTTCCAGGAACTCTGGAATTGGAACTGCCTGTAACTAAGCTTCTGCCCTTGGACACTCCAGCTGTTCAGCTGGTAGGGGCCTCTCACATGCACACACCACTGACCCAGCCCCCTGCACTGTCACGGTGACCAGGTACTTTTCGAGGGCCCCCACTGTGTACCCCTAGAGCCCAGTTTCCTGGGAGCACTGGCTGAAATGACCCCGCAGCCTAGGTCTCCCCAGGTGGCTTCTTCACTGAGACCCACACAACTGGCTGGCACTCAGCTGCTTGGAACAAGGCATCCGGAAGGACAGTTGGTACCTGCAGGGCAGGACACTCCAAAGTGGACAATGGAAGTGGAGGGGAACTTCCTCCCAACTCACCTCTTTCTTTTTTACCGACTTGACCTTTCTGCAGTATTTCTGAAAAACAAAAACAAAACCCGTCATCACTCCTTCACCCAGCAGAGCCCATGGCTTCCTGTCCCATGCAGCGTGCCTCACCTAGGGCATCCTCCTCTGTCAGGGCGTCCGTGATATACCGGAAGTCAATGCAGGATACCAGTGTCCTGGGGTCCTGACAACAGAACAGGAGGAGACAAGTCTGGTCAGTGCACAGGTAGATTATGGGTCTGAGAAGATGCTCACCCTGACCTTCAGGGATCTTGTGGGCTTTGGGGTCGTGAAGTGGTCTGGTCCTGTCATTCGTTGGCATGGAGTCCTTCTGAGGCTTACTACTGCCCCTGACAAAGCCTAAGGTACCTGCCCTGTCCCTCTGCTCCCTGTGCGCTGCCATGTTCTTTCCAATAAGCACAGCTTCTGGGCCAGAGGATCTGGCAGGACGAATGCTCGGGACAAGGCAAGCAAACACAACACCTGGCTTCCCTCTCCACATTGCTCTGCCCCAAAGGTGACCTTCAGTGATCCCTGAGGACCTGGGAGGTGGCTCTCAAAGCCAGAGGGCCAGGCACACCGCCTCCCAGATGTGACAGACTCCTGTCTTCCCTGTCCCACAGGAGGAGCAAGGCCACCTGACCCAACCTCCTTAAGGCCTTTGCCTGCCATAAAGCAGCAGGGCCTCTGGGTGTGGACCGCAAGCATCACGCTGGGCAGCAGCAGCTGCTGGGGCGCAGGTTACGAACTCAGGCTGCAGCTGATTTTGAGCTGTGAGGCTCGTACCCCAAGCCAGGTCTGCTGGCTCTGAACACTGTGCTCCTTTCCTGCTTTGATCCCTGCTATAAATAGTCCAGGGACAAAGGAAAGAGCCAAGCGCTAGTCTTTGGAGTTCAATGTCAAGTCCCTGCCTTGCTTGAACTGCAAAGTGGAGACACCAGGAGCCATCTGGTCTTGCTGTGGCCAGCAGAGTGACTCGATGATGTCTGAAGAGTAACATCTTGCTCTTTGGAGTTTATGAAGTTCTTTTTGTATTGGGTCTTCGATTCCATGAGGTTCCCAGGGGTCCTGACGATCCTCTTGGCATCATCGGGCAGTGGAGGCTGAGGGTTTGCATCTCAAGTCTGGTGCAGTGGGGCAGCGGGCCCTGAGCTCCTCTCCCACATTACACAGCCTGCTGAGCAGAGCTGTCACTGGATGTCCAAGGGACTGTGGTATTTTGTTGGGGTTTGCTTTATCATAAGTAAGCAGCAGAAAGTCTTCAATAGATTTACTGATTATGCAAAGACGAACACCCAGGATTCAATCCCTTGCCTGCTGGCCCCGCCTCAGGCATGTACTAAGCCGGTGATTGAGACTGAGCATGGTGGTGCATGCCTGTAATCCTAGCACTTAGGAGGCTGAAAACAGGAGGATCATTAGGAGGCTGATCTGTGGAGTGAAAGAGTGAGACCCTGTAGACTCTGCACTAAATACATTAAAAAAAAAACAAATAACCCAGGAAATCCATCTCATTAGAGGCAGCCATAAATCATCATGGCAGTGCAAGTCGATAATTCCAGCACTGAGGAGGCTGAGATAGGAGGATCACCATGAGTCTGAGGCCAGCCTGGGCTACCTAGAGAATTCAAGGGCAACCTGAGCTGCATAGCAAAACACTATTTCAAAAACAAAAACAGAAAAGAAAAAAAAAAAAAGAAAATAACAGAAAGGAAGCAGTTATAAGGCAAAAGGATCTACTTACCATGTCCACAAGTAGCTTCCACAGAGGCTGGAATTAAAAAAAAAAGGATTTAGAAAACATATGCATAACACACCCATTTTTGCTCTGCTAGTAAATTCGTTGGTAGTAAACTCTTGCTGTCAGACTCACCCACCTGTGCCCCTCCCCCCCCCCACCCCGCCACCCTTCACCTTTGGTCCCACCCTCTTCCCTTTCACCCCTCCCCAACCCACTCTAGAAACTTCCTAAGCTGTGCCAGGATGTCTCAGGAGAGAAAAGAATGAAGCATATCTCCTCTCGGGGAGCTTCATGCATTCGTCTGTGGTTTTCAGAGCACTGCTGGTAGAGTTAGCCCTGCGTCATCGGGAGGCTTGGGGCCACAGGCAGGATGCTAGATGAGCTACCTTTCCCTCCTGCTTGGCCCACAGGTCCCACACTGCGTTCAGAATCGCCGCTGTTGCCAGGTGCACCACACCTTTCTCTGGACCAATCTGGTGGGAAGCAAAATAGCACTTCTTAGACAAGAAGAGGATGCCTAGATCTTCTAGCCCAGGAAGCATTTCATGAACTTTTCAGCAATGACAGCCGTTATGGTTTATGTCTAGTCGTCCCTCCAAAGGCTCATGCAGTCGTGGGACGGACTTCTACCTAGAGGTTGTGATTAATTCATGACCCAATGCTGGGATTATGGGTGTGAGGGCTACACCTGCCCTGGGGCAGATAGCCTGGATGCAGGATCCGGGAGGGAGAGAGGCCTGTTCTCTCTGCAGCTGCAGCCACTGCTTTTACCTTTCTATTCTTGCTGTTTCTGCTGCCATGAACTGTGGCCCTCTGCCACGTGCCACTCTGCCTTGGAGCCAGCTGAGTGTGGACTGAAACCTCCACAAACTATGAACTAAAAAAGCTTTTCCTTCCTTAATTTTTTTTTTAAAGTTTATTTTATTTTCTTCAACCACATTACATATTTGTTTGTGTTATGGCCGGCTCAGCCTTCCCTGAGGGGTGGAGGGCGGCGCAGCATGTGGTGCCTGGGACCGAGTCGCAGTCCCTGCGGTGGCCTTCCCAACTCACGTGCTTTAGACTGCTAAGCCATCTCACCAGCCCACCTTCCTTAATTTTGAATGGGTATGTTGTCCCAGCAACATGAGAAAAGCAGCTGAGACAGCAACATACCTAAAGGCCAATTTTTTTTTTTTTTTAGTTTCTAACCTGCAGAAAAGTCACAAAAAATAGAGAAAAAGCCAAACTTGTTCCCTGCTTACCATCCTGTCTTTATTTCTGAATCATGAGAAAATAGTTGCAGAGAGCATCTTTTTTTATCCATAAATACTTTTGTGTGTAGCTGCTAAAAACAAGGACAAAAACAAAGCTAAAAACAAAAAGAAGGCCCTTCTCCTCCAAAACCGTGGTACCGTGAGCCTCTTCAGAGGATATAGCACTTACAAAACACTATTATCTAAACCACGGTCCATAACCAAACATCACCATCCCAAAAATGTGCCTGTGGTGGTTCGGCTTAGCTGCCCATGTGATTGGCTTGGAGGCTGCTAGGCGATTAGTGGAACACACGTGTGTGTCAGCTGAGTCCCGGAGGAGTGCCATGGGAACTCTGTCTGGCCCCTGGCCCCTTCCCTGTCATGCCTTTCCTCTGTTGTGCTTCCTGGCTTCCATGATGGGAGCACTCTTCCGCCACGATGCTCCTGCCTGGGACTCTTCTGAACCCATGAGCCAATGACTTTAGTGGTAGGTGCTGGATATTTGGGAGAGCTGCCCCGTATCACCTGTCCAACCTACAGAGCACATGCTGCATGTGGTCCTGTGCCTCCTTAGTCTCTTTTCACCTGAATACCTTTTCTTCTTTTCTATGATACTGACTTTTTTAAAGCGTATGGACCAGGCGACTTGTCTAGTGTCCCTCAATATGGGCTGGTCTGGAGTTCATGATTAGACTCAAGTCTTAGCTTTATATTTTTGGCATAAATCCTGTGTCAATGATGATGTTCTTTTATTTTACTATTAGGGTGACTTGAGTTGCTTGGGTAATGCAGTGTCCGTGTGGTTTCTCACAAAGTTTGCGGTTTCCTTTTCTACACCAGAGATGAGTCGTCTGCTGATGATTCACGTCCATTTGCTGCAGCCATGGTGGCTGCATGGTGGTGACTTCCTGGCACCAGCACCATCTCACGTCCATTGCTTTGTACTCTGCTGTAACCACAAGCTGTCCTTTGCTCTGAGCTGTGTGGACTCCTGGGCTATTCTACCCAGGATGTTGCGATGAGCCGCTACGAGCCTGTCTACTCTGAACACTCAGTTGTCCTAGATTTGGCCAGTGGGAGCTTCCTATAAGCGAGGCTGAGCTTGGTGAGAAAGTCCTAACTGAAATCCAAGGCAACATGGACAGTGCGCCCCTCTGAATCCTTCTCTCTGCAGGGACTGACACTGGACAGTGAGGAAAGCACAGACCTGGCCTCAGGAGATGAGGACAGAGTCCAGAGTCCTGGATTCTTCTCGGCTTGGCATCCTGCTTCTGGAACTCCCTGGGCACACTCTGCCCTCAGGGCACCAGCTCACTCCCAGGAAGGCGCCGCGGTCCTCCTCGCTGCTTAACTCTGCCCTGAGGCTTTTCTCCTACGGGCCTCCTCCCACCATGGCAGCACTACTCACATTCTCCTTCCTGGGAAGTTTTCTGTTCAGCCCATTATTTGCAACCTTTCCCAACCCAGGGAGAGGGCAGGGAGGCACCGAGGAGCTGAAAGTTCTCAGATCCAAACTCATCCAGGTTTAGCCTCCTGCTAGGGACCAGTGACGTGACATTGCCAATTATCCGAGCAGCTCCAGCTCTAATTCAACTGAATGAAATATTTTATTTTAAAATTACAAACCCACCAGGTCATGGTGGCGCACGCCTGTAATCCCAGCACTTGGGAGGCTGATGCAGGAGGATCAGTGTGAGTTCGAGACCAGCCTGTGCTACAAAAGTGAGCTCAAGGCCAGCCTGAACTGCATAGTGAGAACCTGTCTCAAAAAGACAAACAAATAAATAAATAAATAAAAATTACAAACCCATCTCTGTGTTCACACAGGATACTTCAGACCTTAGTAACCCCACATATAAAGGTTCCTTATGAAACACACCCATGGGGCCAGGGATATAGCTCAGCAGCATAAGCGCCTACCTGACAAACACAAGGTCCTGAGTTCAATCCTGAGTACCAAAAAATAAGTAAAACATCACCCTTACCCATCGGAGCTGACTGTCACTGGTGAGCTGCCTGTAGAAGCCTCGGAAGTTGCCGATGATGTCGCTGAGGTCCTTGTGAAGCACATGGTGGGCGAGAGCATTCACAGCACAGAGGACTAGTAGAGAAGGGTGATTCTTGGTTGATTGATTGTCTTTTTGAGACAGGGTCTCCCTGTGCAGTTCAGGCTGGCCTTGAGCTCACTTTTGTAGCCCAGGCTGGTCTCGAACTCACACTGATCCTCCTGCCTCAGCCTCCCAAGTGCTGGGATTACAGGCGTGCGCCACCACACCTGGCCTTTGGTGTTTTATTTATTTAATGTATTTGGTATTGACGCAGGGTCTCATCACACAGCTCGACTGGACTCATACTGATCCTCCTGCTTTCGTCCTCCCCCAGGGCTGGGATTACAGGCGAGCACCACCACTACCAGTCTCAGCAGCTGGCTCAGCGAGCCCAGGGGCAGGGCTGGTGTGGCATGGGGTATCAGGGATCGAACCTCTGTCCCTCCTCTTGCCTAAGCAAGCACTTAGTCAGCTGAGTTATCTTGCTAGCCAAAAAAAAAGACATGAAAACACAAACTAATTTCTTAAAATTTAGGTACGAAGGCAAGTGCTTCGTCCAGTGGTTTAAGTCTATCTCCGCCTTTTCAGTCTCTGACTTACACATTTTAAAAAAAAATGTCATTTCATTATTAACAAATATAGAAAATACCTGGAACTCACAACATCACACAGTATTAAAGATGAAATGAAGCAAAGGAGGAGTCCAGGAAGGCTAAGCCAGGAAGATCACTATGTGTTTGAGGTCAGCCTAGGCTACATAGTAAGTTTAAGACCAGCTTAAACTACATAGCAATACTCTTTCAAAAAATAGAGAATTAGAGAATAAGAAACAAAAAGGGGGCTGGGCATGGTGGTGCATGCCTATAATCCCAGCACCTGGGAGGCTGAGGCAGGAGGATTGGTGCGAGTTTAAGACCAGCCTGGACTACAAAAATGAGCTTAAGGCCAACCTGAACTCCATAGTGAGACCCTGTCTCAAAAAGACAATAAATAAATAAATAAATAAATAAAATGAAAAGGGGTGGGATACAATGGGCTTCAGAGTTTGTCCAGTCTGTGTGAGGCCTTGGGTTCAATAACCAGCACTACCTCTCTCTTTTTCTCTCTCTCTCTCTCTCTCTCTCTCTCTCTCTCTCTCTCTCTGACACACACACACATACTGAAGAATAAGGTAAAGTAACAAATTTTATGGGAAAGACTCTTCTAGACTTTGCTCATCCTAGAAAACATTTCATACATGTATAAATGACCAAAATAATAAAATCATCAACTTAGACCTAAAGGCATGTATTTATTTATTTATTTATTTGTTTGTTTGTTTGTGGAACCCAGGATTGAACTCAGGCCCTTGGACTTGCCAGGCAAGCACTTATTCTACTGAGCTATTTTCCTAGCCTGAAAGCATTCATTTCTTATGAAATATTTTGATCAACATGCTGCTTGCTTTTGTACTTTCTTTAAGAGCAGAAACTCTAAGTTATCTAATTGGATGGTTAATCGGGCACAGTGTTACTGTCCATCAGAGGCAGTGAGGAAGACATTCTGAAGTGGCACCACATGCTCCTGGGCACGCCTGGCCTCATGCTTGTGGACGGATGTAGCACTTGGGGCTGAGGTAGCATTTGGGGTTCTTTCCTTTGGTTGATGGGTTGCATCTATCACTTGAGCTTAGATATTTATTCCCTAAAATTATTTGTTTGCTTTGAGACAAGGTCTCGCTGTGTGGTGCAGGCTGGCTGAACTCACTGTGCAGCCCAGGCTGGCCTCAAACGTGCACCAATCCTCCTGCCTCAGTCCCCCAAGGGCTGGGACTACGGGCCTGCGCTACCATGCCTAGCCTTACTCCCTAGAATTGTGAGAAGACGGCATTCTCTTCCTTTCTTTAATTGAATCTATTTATTTATTTATTTATTTATTTATTTATTTATTTTTCGTATTATGGCCAGCTCAGCCTGCCCTGGGGGTGGGGTTGGCACAGCATGTGGTGCTGGGGATGGAACTGCTGTCCCTGTGGTTGCCTAAGCAGACGCTTTAGACTGCTGAGCCATCTCGCCAGTGCTTCTCTTTCTTTCTTGATGGTTGATGCTCTTGGATTTTAAAAGAATCTAAAGAGTGAGGCAGTGACTCAGGCCAAGATATTATTACAGTATCTGCACTAAACCCTGGTCTCCTGGGTTTAAATTGCTGCTGTGTCTTTTCTTGTTACTGAGACAAAGCGAGCTGTGACATGAATCTTTAACAAGTCTTTTGGAGTCTATTTAAAACTTCTTCCTTTTTCCTCTAACACCAAAGTTAAAGGGAGAAAAGATTTATTTAGCTCAGTTTGTAGAAGCTTCAGTCCATAATCGGTTGGCTGCGAGACACGGCGGCTTGGCACAGGGGAGCCACAGAAGAGAGCAGTTCGTGGTGCCAAAGCAACCTGGGGCCGGGGCCACGGCCACATCTTTCTGTTCCTTTTGTCTTATCCAGGCTGCTCAGGGCAGGCGGCACTCACACCCTCAGTCCTAGTGTCCTGGAGCCTAGCGCTGCACCCTGAATCAGTCCCGGTGTCCACGTGCTAGATCCAGCCACCTCTGAAAAAGCCCCACCTATGTTCTCCCAGGAGCTTTGGGGGCCTCTAGACACAGCCAGAACAGGGTGTAAATCCCTGACTAGAGCAGCCTGTGGTTTGTGTCACAGCAGCAAATGTATCTAACCAGAGCTGAGGGTGATCTCATCTTTTCTAGCCTACAGGATGAATAACATGGATTTTTCCTTACTCCACACAAAGACGCTGCAGGGAGTTAATGGAAATCTGCTGCTTTTGATAGAAATCTGGGTTGCGGTGATCTGACTCTAGGGCAGAGAAATTCAGGCCTGCATGTTCATAGAATGGGTGGGAAGTCATCTGGAAAACTTGGCCCTTGAAAGACAGCTTCTTGCTGACTAAACCCAAGGGGTTTTCCCTGGGGCCTTGAATCTCCTTGCTCTCAAAGGACCTTCAGTGAAGCTGTGAGCACGCCATCAGTGTTCAAGTGGTGGGGCCGGGAAGATAGCTCAGGGGCACAAGCGCCTGCCTGGCAAGTGCAAGGTCCTGAGTTCAATCCCCAGTTCCAAAAAGCAAGCAAGCAAAAAAAAAAAAAAAAAAAAAGATCTGCAAGTGGTGACACCAACTGTGTGTGTTTATGTGTGTGTGTATGTATGTGTGTGTGCGCATGCATGGGTGCACATGTGTGTGCGTGTGTTAGTATGGGTTGAACCAGGGCCTTTACGCTGCGCTATATCCAGAGATTTTTTTTTTCCCTTTGGAGATAAAATCTTGTTCGGATGTTCAGGCTGGACTCAAAATCAAAATCCTCTTGCCTCAGCCTCCCAGCATGTTTGGATTACAGGTGTGCACCACCATGCCCAGCTGTGACATAAGCCTATAAAAGCTACCTATTTTGGTCCATCTAAAATGTTTCTCTTTTTTATAGCGTTACCTTAAAAAGGAAAAACCAGCTTCGTCTACATCACACGTGTCTGTATGTGTTTATCCACGCCCACAGTGTGTGCAACACTGAGCCCCAGTGAGCTGGATGCAGCGTCCGGCCTTCGTCAGCTGAGGCAGAGGAACTCGCCACTCGGGAGGCGTGTGGCACAGATGCTGCAGCGGGCTGAAAATTGCCCTGACAAAGTCTCGAGCAGGGTGGCACCGTCCTGTAGTCTAGCACTCTGGGAAGCTGAGGCAAGAAGAGGGGGTAGAGGAGGGCTGGCCAAACAGCTCAACGGATTAAAGCGCCTGCAAGTAGGCACAGGGGCCAGGGGTTCGATCCCCGGGCCTGCTGTGCTCCCCCCCCCCCACATTTCCCCCAGGGCGTGGTGGTGCATGCCTGTAATCCCAGCCCTTGGGAGGTTGTAAACAGAGGATTACTATGAGTTAGATCTAGTAGTGAGACCCTGAACACCCTATAGACCCTCCCTGCCTACCCCCCACACACAAAGAAGAGGGGGTGGGGAGAAAAAGCAGGAAGGGAAGAGTGTGCAAATTTAATGAAGAGTCAGCTGAAGGACAAGTGGTCTCCTCTAGATATTAGAAAACATCTTTCCTAGGTCTCTGCTCTGCCTGAAAGGCTTGTCAGGAAATGCGGGAGAGGCCCGATGAAGGCTGAGGTGCCAGGCTGGCCCGGAGCACTCCCCCTGCAGACTGCAGCAAATCAATTAAACACTTCGAGCAGTTGCGGCACGGCCTGGCAGGAGCCGGCTGAGGCCAGCACATTAGAGCAAGGAGCCCTGCATTGATTCCCTAGGAGATGGGCTGATCACCCCTGCCTGAGCCGGCTACCGAGAGCCGCCTGACTGGCTCCCTGCTCACTTTGGTCCTCCGCGTGCACAGCGCAGCGAAGCTCCACGCCTGGGCCCTATCGGGGCGGCTAAGCCATCACAGGCCATGCGACTCTGCCTGAGGCTTGGAGGAAGGCAGCAGCTTTGGGCAGCCAGGGACAAGAGAGCCCCTGAAACTCAGCCCCCAAACCTGCTTCCCTCAGGCTGTCACTACCTCGGGCAACACCAGGAAACGTGGGACCTAAGGTGTAGGGAGCCGCGTGTCCCACCACAGCCCCACTGGGTCCTGCTTACCTTGAAGATGCACCTCAAAGTGTCATCCCTGCAGAAGGAAGGGCCTCCTCTCTGGACAGCTTGGTGGCACCGTCTAAAACAGTGACTCTCACTGCACTGTGGCCCTGCCTCCTCCTAATTTCTGTGCTCCTTTGCCTGCCCCATGCTCAGCCACCCTTCAGGGTGGTCTGCAGACACTGGGGGTAGGGTGGCTGATCACCCACCTGGGAGGAACTGGAACCATAGCTACTCTGGCGGCAGCAGCTGGAAAAGTGTGCAAGCCTCCTTTGTCATTCACTGTCACACAAGCGTGCACACATACCCCCTTTTTTTTAAATATCTGGAATTGAACTCAGGACCTTGCACTTAACAGGCAGGTGCTTGTGCCCTTGAGCTATATCCCCGGCCTCCACACACATCTTTTTTTTTTTTTTGGTCTTTTTGAGACAGGGTCTCACTATGCAGTTCAGGCTGGCCTTGAGCTCACTTTTGTAGCCCAGGCTGGTCTCAAACTCACACTGATCCTCCTGCCTCAGCCTCCCAAGTGCTGGGATTACAGGCATGAGCCACCACACCTGGCTCACACTATCTTGTATCTACTTGACATCATTGAATCTGTCAGCAGGGCAGGACTTCTATCTGTGGCTATTGAACCGGCAGATTAACAGGGCAAATTCCAGGAGAGAGGTACGAGTTGGCCACACAAGCAGAACCCGGGCCCCCCTTTTCTGACCTTCACTCTCCAGGCCATGATAACAGTTTCAGGCCCTACACACTCACTAAAACTGACACACGCAGGTCACTTTTTGCACTGTTTGATGACGGTCCATGGTAAGTGTGAACACACACACAAGGCACATTCAAGTGTTCTAGAGATGATGCATTTTGGAGTCAGAGTCTATCACCCTGAGTTGCTGTCTGGCCCTCAGTTTCCCTATCTCTAACAAATAGGGGGCTTGGGCTAGTGAGATAGCTCAGTAGAACAAGCACTTGCCTGGCAAGCACAGGGTCCTGAGTTCAATCCCCAGCACTGGTAACACAACAACAACAAATAGGGGATTTGACATCCTCACTGAGATCTTGCCCAGCTCTGAGGGATATTACATGACATCTACTATTTTCCATTTAGGAGAGTGGGGCAGGGTCGAAGCGCGTGGGGGGGCCAGGAATCTGCTCTTGCAGCCAACTTGTGAAATAGCCTGAGACCTGAGGGGACTCCCAGCGAGCACCCCAGAAAGCCTGGCCGGATGAGCTCACATCTGCGTCCTCTTGCTCCCCAGGGTCACCGGCCTGCCCTGGCTCCCCTAGGCTCTGCATCAGCCAACAGTTAAAAGCAGTGGAAGCCACTCTCGGAGTTATCAATCATCTGACACAAGGAAGTCGGTCGATCCGGCACTTTGCAGCAGGCTAAATATAGACGGCTACAAATGCAGGCACTTTAACTTCTCACCGCAAAATAAATAACAAATGCTCCGAGACTATTTTTACTCCCTTTGAGCAGTAAATACAAAGAGAAAGCAAATCAGGACCGGAATCTAAGTGAAAAGGAAGGCTGGGAACCTCGGGGGAAGGCTGGACTCACCCACTTCGGTGCCCTTTCCCAGGGTGAAGGTGAGCCCGCAGCCCCTCAGCCCGTCTTTCGCATCGGTCTCTAGGACAACGTAGGCTGCTGAGTAGTCCGGGTCCGTGTGCTGCAGGGGAGAACCCGACCCAAAATGCAAACATGAGGGACCCAAAGGTGAAAGAGGCACGGGAATAGAAAACGCAACAAACGAGGGATGAGGACGCCAGCTCATGAAGCAGCTGAAGAGCTCCAAGGAGCCTGGGGGCTCCGGAAGGACCACAGGAAGGTCTTCCCGATGAGTCTGGTGAGACTAGAGGTGCACAGGGTAATTATCTTGTGAGTGTGCACATGTGGGCACATGCTGAGTGTGCGCATGCTGGGGGTGAGCCTGGGGCCTCCCTCACACATGCTAAGTGCACACTTTACCAGTGAACTCCACACCAGCCCTAAATGGAGATACTTTAATTTCTTGATTTTTTTTTTTTTTTGAGACAGGGTCTTATTACGTAGTTCAGTTTGGCTTGGAACTCACAGAGACCCTCCTGCCTCAGCCTCCTGAGTGGGGAGATGACAGGAATGTGCCACCCTGCTCAGGCAGGCAGACACTTTTAATGGTAGCGTGAAACTGTTGTTCAGCTCAATTTTAAAGCCAGGAGTTCTCAACCACAACTCTCCGAACCAAGTTATGTTCACAAGCAGCTTCAAACTGAGCAAACCAAGGCTTTAGAAAGCCTTTACCTAACACTGGACTGAGTTTCACTGCAGCAGTTTACAACAGCACAAGCTCAGAGACCACGAGGGGAAACGAAGACGTAGAGCCTTAAACAACCCTTAAAAAAACCCCGACAACCCTTTTTTGCTAGACTATTTTAGCTCTTTACTGTCACAAAAGCTTTTTGTTTTAAAAGCAGTTCTTTTAAGATTGAACTCACTGGTGCATGCCTGTAATCCCAGCACTTGGGAGGCTGAGGCAGGAGGATCAGTGTGAGTTCGAGACCAGCCTGGGCTACAAAAGTGAGCTTAAGGCCAGCCTGAACTGCATAGCGAGACCCTGTCTTAAAAAGACAAAAAAAAAACCAAAAAAACAAAAAAAACAGACTGACCTCAGGACTTCATGCATGCAAGGTCAGCGCTACCACTAAGCTATTTCTGGGGCCTTTAATTTAGAGAGAGGATCTTGCTTGCTAAGTTGCCCAGGCTGACTTGACTCTAAACTTTTGATCCTTCTGCCTCAGCCTCCTAAACTGGGATTACGGGCTCTGTATTACCATGCTGGACTTCAACAAGTGTTTTGCTAAGTGTTTATTGTTTGACTGTTAGGAAATCAGCAAGGCCTAATGAGATGGGCAAAATTTTTCTTATAGTGGAAAGAGAAAGTTGAAAGTCAAAGCCAGGTGAAAAGGGGCCGGGGAGATAGCTCTGTGGCACAAGTGCCTGCCTGGCAAGTGCATGATCGTGAGTTCAAACCCTGGTCCCGCCAAAAAAGAAAAGAAAAAGAAAAATAGGAGAGCTGGGGACAACCGGCTCTGGGTTTCCCTTCTGTCCCTCTCTCAGACAGGAGCTTTCTTTTGCCCAATAAATATATTCTGCTCATTAAAAAAAAAGTAAACTAGAAAAACTAATGGTGCTTCAGTGCAGATTAGTCAGGCAGAAATACACAGAAGCTCAGGAGGGAGAAAGGGCAAAGTAGAACTCAGGGAGCTGTCTGGTGGGGCAAAGAGCATTTGCACGGGCAGAGAGGCTGGCACAAACTCTCAGCAAGGGGGCAATCAACCCAGGCTCTTGGGGGGCAGCAGCCATGGCCGAGGGGAACCTTCGCTCCAATGCATTGGATAATTCAAGCGCTCCTGCATGGCAGAAAGAGTACAAATCCGGCCGCTCATCGGGAAGGCTCCCTCTGCCGCTTCTCTGAGAGTCCAGCTAAGTGCTGATTCTAGCAGGTCCTGAGGGCAAGCGGGAGAAGCCAACCCCGCAAAAACTGCATAGCAGCACATTCTCTTAGGAGGCCCTGGAGAATCAGCACCCCACCTTCTGCTCTCTCCAGAAACAAAAGGCTTCCTCATAAACCAGGTCGTCTTAATACCCTATGAAGTCAGTCCTGGGCCGTTTGTTTCCTTACATGTAAACAGAGCAAACCGGGGCTGCTCTGCTTCGGGCAGCTCCCATGCAGCTACAAGTGGATACCACTGTGCGAGTTTTACCTGAGAGAAAGATCAACTGCTCCGCCCACTTCATGCAGGAGAAAGCCCAGGCCTGGAGAGACTGTGCGGTCCACCCCGGGCTGGGGAGCCTCAGAGGGCAGCGGCAGCTGCACTGGCTCAGGTGTCTGGATTCTGCAAACACCTGTTTGGGCTGCATAGCATCCTGCCCTGCTCAAAGCCAAACCAAACCAAACCCATTTATTTGTGAGGTAGGACAAAAAGGAGACAAGGAAATCAATTAAATATTGCACCTTAACACTGCAACTTTTTTTTTTTTTAATGAGCAGAACAGATTTATTGAGGGAAAGCAAGCTCCTGTCTGAGAGAGGGACAGGAGGGGGGTCCTGAGTGGGTGTCCCCAGGAAGCTGTCTCTTCCAGGGACTTTTACAGTGCAAAACCATGCGGTGGGGTGGGCCTAAGGTAAAAAACATGGAAATTCACTTAGGTAAGCATGAGGGACAAAACTATGGTCAACCAATGAGGTTATAAGCACCATTGCTCAAGTAAAATTGATTAAAACCAATACCGAGTGGGGAAGCGAGTCACATAGCGAGCAGGCTTGAGCAGGGAACAGGGTCTCTTCCCGTTGGGGGTTGGGTTACTCATTCAGGTGCTTTTTAGGTGATTGGTACCTATTTAGAATACCAACCCCTGATGTGCATTTTTAGGGAAGTATGTGGCTATCTTTGTTTTTTCTTTTGTCTTGAGGTCTGGCCCACAGCAGGGGTGTCTGTCTCTTGTGAAGCTGTAAAATCACCTTGTCTTCCATCTTGTCTCCTTGAGGGCCTGGCCCTGTCTGACAGCCTATAATATTTTTTATCTAATTTAGCTATCTACAACATTCCCCTCTCTGAAGATATAATCCGAACTGCTGTGAGGGAATCATGGACAATGGCCACTCTGGCTTCTTCAGGCTGAAAGGGGTTGTAGTTGGGAACAGACAGTCAGAGATACTCTGCAGAGGTCCTATCTAAAAGCCCTCAATAGACACCAAGCATTTTTATCTTGGGGAGGTGGAATCGCTTTAAATCTGGAGAAGACAAAGTTAAAGAAGCTATTAAACATACATGGGCCAAGTAACATCAGCAGGATAATTATGAATGCAGCCAAAATTATTTTTACCAAGTAAACAGTAATGACTTTAACAAAGATGACAAAGATAGGGCTTGGGGACCTCAGCCTTTTACATACCATTGACTTGATATCTAATACTTTGGACAGCTATTGAGACATTAGCAGAAGGATCTGGAAGGTAATGTTTTGTAGGTCTGCTAGCAGAAATCTCTTAAAATAATAGGGTTTAATCCCTTTTTTATCTTTTATGGTCACTGGGCATTGTAAAACTGCAACTCCTGGGGTTCAGGTCAGGTACCCAGGGTAATCTAGCTCAGCAGGCCTTACATTCCTCAGGCTCCTTTCCTGCCGCACCTTGACTGAGGCAGGGTCTCACTGTGTAGCTCAGGCTGGCCTCAAACTCAGGGTGCTCCTCCTGCTGTAGCCTCCCAAGAGCTGGGATTACAGGTGTGTGTCACATACCTGGCTCCTAAAATTGTTTGTGACTCGAAGTTCATAAATTGGCTTGAAGAAAAACAAAAGAAACGCTGGGCCCATAGCAGTACAAGGGGTTCTTATCCTTCTGGTGCCTGGGCTACCTTTTTGGTAGGGTTTCTACTCACCCCCAAAAAACATCAATACTCCCCATTCCTGGAAATACAGCCTTTCTGAGGCCCCCCCCCCCCCAATTCTTGGCAGGAGTACATTTCAGTCTAATAAAACCCTTCCTGTGCCTCCTCCTGATGAGCCTTGCAAATTCTTTTGGGGAGGGGTCGCCCACCTGCAAACTCATTCCTACATAAGGGTGGGTTAGGTTCTTTACTTCAGCCTCAGGGGCCTCCTCAGGTCCAGTGTGGTGATATTCAGAGGTCTACAAAGGATCGTCAGCGGATTTTTTCTTTGTACTGGGGATTGAACCCAGGGCCTCCCTAGACTGAGCTACACTCCTAGTCCTCTTTATTTATTTATTTATTTATTTTTATTTTAAGGCACAATCTAAAGCCCAGACTGGGCTTGAACTTGTGGTTCTCCCACCTCAGCCTCCCAGGATGCTGAGATGACACGTGCCACCATGCCTGCTTTGACTGGGATTTTAAAGGCATTTACCATGGTAACATGTAAGAAGGGACCCACGGGGATTTAAAAAGAAGTCAGTCTCAGAATAAAGGGCATTCTTTTGAGAAACGTAATGAGCACGTTTGCCATCGCCCCTGCTCGGGAAGAAAAAACATCTTGGTGAATTAGAATTAGCATTCCGGCCGCAGTCTCCTTCTTTATAGGACTGACCGCTTCCTTTGCGGAACGTTTCCGCACGAGCACAGCTGTGTCTCGCGTGGACGGGGGGTGGGGGGTGGGGGGCAGTGAGGGGCCAGCGGTCGGCGTTGGGCAGCTGAATGACAGCCAGAGGGCAGGAAAAAGTCCCTCTAATATTTTCAACAAGAAAAAACAGCCCCGGGCATCTAGGTAGGAGCTGCGCGCACTGCTCGGCCCTGGCAAATGTTCGTGGGTACCAGGGCTCCCCTGAGCACCGCTACTAGGCGCCTGGTTTCTCAGCTCACTTGTACTTCACAGATGGGCCCAGAAGGCCCACAGACTCGGGTCTTGTCCGAGTCGCACAGCAGACAGCACGGGCAGGAGGAGCCACCCGTGCCCCAGCTCCCCGCGCCGGGGCTTCGGGGTCCCCACCGCCGTCAGCTCTGCTCGTGTACAGGCAGCCAGTGGAGTACTCCGGGCTCCTGGGAGAAGCCGAACAGAGCCTTTGCTGGTGCTGCTTTTTCGGGTTGCATTTTAACCTTCTCCCAGGAAAACGTGCATTGTAAAAGCAAAGACAGTCTAGACGGCAGAGAGAAAATGAAGCGCACGTCCGGGAGCGGGGCACTGCCGGGCTTTTGGCTGCTCCTGGCTCGCAGAGAAAGGCGGCCCCCCTGTCCCTGGGCGGCTCCCGCCGGACAGGCGCAGCAAGGGTTGCAAAGCCGTCTGCTTCCCCTCGGACGGCCAGTTGGGGGCGGGCCGGACGTCCGTGGCACTTACCATGGCGTCCGAGCCGTGGCCCCCGAGAGACGTGGGGAAGCGCACGTCGCGCACCAAGAGCCGGGAGATCTTGCCGCGCACC
The DNA here is from genome assembly GCA_004027915.1 of Capromys pilorides. NCBI lineage: Eukaryota > Metazoa > Chordata > Mammalia > Rodentia > Capromyidae > Capromys > Capromys pilorides. The sequence goes on along the minus strand of PVKN010003368.1, from coordinate 10,803 downwards.
ATGCCGCTCACGCTCCACTGCGCCGCCCTCCAGCCACCGGGACCCCGGGACCACTACGGGGCGGGGCATCGTCGCTGTGCTGGCCGCTGGTTGGCTGCGCCCTTGGGCGGTGGCCGAGGGGCGTGGCGTCATCGTGGCGACAGGCGTCAGCTGGCTGCATCATGAGGGGCGTGGCGCCTCGCCCTAGGACTTGGCCCGTGAGACTTAAAAGTCCTGGCTGTGGCTCCCCGGAAGTGTTCAGCCTTCCTCGCCCCGGTTCCGTCCAGGTTTGCACTCAGGGGCGGTCGCATTGGCCCTGAGCTCTGCCCTGCTCCCCCTGCACTGGCTATGCCAGGTGACTAGCACTGGCCGCGCCCTAAAAGCAGGACAGATTTGGGCCAGTGGTTTGCTGTCCACTGTGAGCCTGCTGGTGGTCACCGCGCCCCCAAAGTCCACTTAGGGCTTGGTCGAGTGTGGTGGTCCAGCACTCTGGGAGGCTGAGGCAGGAGGATCTCAAATTCCACCACAGCTTAGCGCTTTTACCAGTCGAGTTTCAAAAAAACAAAAACACAAAAAACAACCAACCAAACAAAAACAAAGGCCTGAAGCTCACTGAAGGCCTTGGGCTCAGTCACCGGTGCTAAGAAAAACCCAATTAATTCAACCCAGATAGGCAGATACCCTTGATTACACTTTCAGCTGAGGGTGCGTGGAACCATTTCCTTATCTGCCTAACTCCCAAGGCATGCAGATGATTTGAATTTTACTGATCAAAAAAAGGATTCAGAGACAAAGTGACTCGCCTAAGCCACACCACCAGCTGCGGGACTCGCCTGGCTGCAAACCTGAGCTTTTTCTGTAGTCTTTGGAATGACAGGTACCCCTTGAAAACATGGTGATAGCATGTTTTATCCAGGCTAAACAATTTTTTGGCCATGTGTCTTCACACCACTTTTGAGGCTCACTGAAAGGCAGTCACAAAGGAATCACTGAGGACAAAAAAAAGTGAGTGGCCAAAACTGCATGATTTTCTAAGCAGTCTATATTCACCAATTACACGTTTTTGTTTTTTAAAAAATTTGTTAAGAGTCCCGCTGTGTAGTAGCTCAGACTCACATTGATCCTCCTGTCTCTGCCTCCTCAGTGCTGGGATTACAGGCATATGCCATCACGTGGGTTTCAGTAGCCAGCATGGCATGAGGTACTAGGGATGAAACTCGGACCTTGTGCTTGCCAGGCAGACACTGATGCTGCTGAGCTATCTCCCCGGCCCATTATACAATGTTAAAGAGAAGAAATAAGAGACTAGATGTAGCAAAGCGACTAACAATACCGAAGCAGCGGGCGAGGGTCCTGGAGACGTGTAACTCTTTCTGGTTTGGATACATGAGAAACAACTTGCAAGTGCAATGAGATTATCTGTGAGAAGGCAGAACCCTCGCACATTGACCTCAAAAGTAAACTGCTGTGTACATCAACAGAAGACAAGGAAGGCCTCCAAGCAAGCAGGGATGCTTGAAACTTTAGAAGTGGCACCCACAGTATTGGGAGGTACAGAGGGGCTGTGAGTTTGGATGCTAAGGCAGCCGAAGTGTTTGCTACTAAGCTTCAAAAGTTCATAGTTTCCAAGTCTTACCTGCCAGAGCAAATTTTTAACAGTGATGAGACTTTTTTGGAAATGATGCCATAGAGAACCGAACGTCTATTACAGAGAACGCAATGCCTGGTCACAAATCCATGAATGACTACCTCACTTTGTTTTGTGTCAATGCAAGCAGGCATTTAAAAGTCAAGCCCCTACTTGTATTATCACTCTGATAACCCATGGGCTTTCAAGAAATACAAGAATGGGGCTGGCAAGATAGCTCAGTGGCCTGAAGTGCCTGCTTAGGCAAGCACAGGGACCATGGCTTGATCCCCAGCACCATGCCAGCCCCAACGCCAGGGCGGGCTGAGCAGTTCACAAAAAACAGCAGTTAAGTGTTCTGTGGAGGACAACACCAAGGTCTGCTTGGGTCACTCATATTTTGTTTGCTGAGAAGGTCAATGAGTCTTTGGTCTTGCAGTTTAGAAGCACCTTTTAGAAAATTAGCTGCTCTGCTGGGTACAGATCATGCTCCTATGCATCCTCCAGGTTTTGATGACTTATTGGGGGAATCTGAGTTAAGGTCAAGGTCCTTTTTCTCAACAACACTCCAATCTGGTCATGCCATTTTAAGCTTTCAAAGGTTTACACCAAAGCATTATTTATTTTAATGATGCTTTGAGGTGACCAAAAGAACAAGTTTTTTTTTTGGGGGGGGGGGCGAGACTAGGGTTCAAACTGACGACCTTGCACTTGCCAGGCAGACACTTGTGCTATGGAGCTATATTTCCCCAGCCCCCCAAAGGAACAAGTTTTTGCCCTCTAAAAGTTTTGGAAAAATCATTGCCATATCATGACCTGCTACAAGATCAGTAAAACCCAGGATGGCTTTATCCTGGAGAGGATCTGCAGGAGAACCCACAATTCTGCGTAGAGAAAACTTTGGCCTTATTCCGATCTTGGACATGACTTTGCAGGCCTTGCTCATGAACAGGAGCCATCGGTTGTCAATACAATTGTCTTTGGGGAAGGCCCGGAACTGGAGGTGGAGGAGGCACACACTCAAGAGCTGGTGGAGGAACATGGCAGAAGCTGACCGCCGATGAACTGATGGATCTACACTGCAAGCGACAGCAAGAGGTTATGGAGAAGGAAGAGGTGGAGAAAAAGGCAGGAGACTCTCTCTCACTTCAACTGAAACTAGGGAGCTAACACGTGGGACACAGTGCAAAGTTTTGTAGAAGAGCATTACATGGAGAAGGCTGAAGCAGTGCATGTGAGCAACGAATGTGGTAAGGACAATGTCAGATTTCAGTGAAACTCTCAAAAGGAGGCAAAAGCAGTGTCACTGAATAGAATCCTTAAAGCTGCATAGAAAGAAAAGACTCCAATGAGCTTACAAGACATCAGTGCTTCCATTAGTAAAAGTCATCCTACACAATAACCATCCTCTCCCTCCTCACACCGGCCATGAAGGTTTTTACACGTAAGTGCACATAATCCACTTACTTTTCTATACACTTTTTATATTTTGTCATTTTGCATATTACAGTACCATAAGCATTTACATATAATTATTTTGGGGTTGTGCAATGAGTCATCTGAGTTTCCATTATTTCATGAGGAAATTCACTTTGGTATACAGGTATCAAGCATGTTTCCAGAATGAATTATGCTCATAGACCAAGGTTTGAGGGAGAGGGGGTGTACTGGCAGCTGCGACTGAAGTTGAGATGGCTGCGGTGGACACTGCAGAGGAGGGGTCCTGCATGCTGGCAGAGGAACTGGCAGCTCAGAAGCACAAAAAGAAACTTTGAAAATTCTGGGAGCTGCATCTGCAGCAGCATGGAGCTCATAAATTAAATCACCAGGAGGTTGTGGAAGAAGATAAAAGACTTAAGTTACCTGCAAAGTGGGAAGCCAAAAAAGCTTGTCTGGAATGGGAACTACAGGAAGAAGAAAAGAGAAAGGAATGTGCGGCCCGAGGTGAAGACTATGAGAAAGTGAAATTGCTGGGGATCATGCAGAAGATGCAGAAAGATGGGAGAGGAAGCAGGGAAAAAAACCCTCATCTTGGCTTTTCAGGTTATGCTGCTGCTCAGCTACGTCAGTATCACCGGCTGACCAAGCAGATCAAACCTGACATGGAAACATGTAAGACGGAAAAACATGGAGAAGAGTTTTTCCCCAACATTGAACAGTCTTCTTCATGGGCCACACGTGCCTTCCTCAGAGAAAACTGATAGAATAGTTGTAGATCTGGAAAAACAAATTGAAAAATGAGACAAATATCCAAAGACATCCTTATAATGATGATGCAGACACTGATTACATCAATGAAAGAAATGCCACATTCAACAAGAAAGCTGGAAGGTTCCATGGGAAGTATACGGCTGAAATCAAACAGAATTTGGAAAGAGCACAGCTGTTGAACCCTTGTTTTTAGAAGCGTAAGAACAGAGTGCAAATGTCTGTTCGCAAATTGGAAGTTCTCTTCAATATTTTATCAGTAAACCAGAAGATAGTTTCTGCCTTCCCATTCAGCATTTTGAAATGTTTTTTCTTAAATATACTTCTGTGTATATTTCCAGTTTTGTGCTTGAATAAAAGATGTATTTCTTGTAAAAAAAAAAAAAAAAAAAAAAAAAAAACCAAAAACAAGGTTTTATTGTACTACAAATGAACAGAGGGAATGTGAGATCAAAGACAGTGTATTATTTACACAAAACCTCAAAAAAGTAAACATGGAGTATCTTCAATTCCCTGAAGATCCTCTGGGCTCCACCTGTGCACCCCTGGAAGCCACTGGTCTGTTTTCCTTTTTCCAGGCCACACCACTGGCTGTACAGTATGCACTTCAGTCACGCGCACTGCAGCCCTCTCCGTATTGTGTCACAGCCCAGTACCTCCCTCCTGTTTAGCTGCTCCCTGACTAACCAAGGCCACATGTGGCTGGCTAACGTTTATAATGCATTACCAAGTGAAGGAAATGTGTTTGTTGATGACAGAACTGGACAAATATGCGTAATGATAAAAGAAGGAACTCACAGGGCACAGGGGAATGCACTCATACTTCTAGGTACTCCAGAAGCAGAGGCAGGAAGCCTGTACTGGGCAACACAGTGAGTGGTAAAAAAAGGAAAAAAGGGAAAGAGAAATAAAAATAGAGTAAAATAAAGAGGGCCAGTGAGATAGTTTAGAGGACTGGGCACCTGCTTAGGCAAGCACAGGGACCTGCAGGGACAGGAGTTGATCCGTGTCAGGCCTGCCCCTGGGTGCACTAAGCTGGCCACTAAGACTGGGTGTGGTGGTGCATGCCTGTAATCCCAGCACTGGGGAGGCTGAAAACTGGAGGATTACTACGGGGAAACCCTGTACCAAATACATGAAAAATAAAGAAACAAAATAAAAAACTCAAACCAATGGGGTGGGAATGAATTAATCATTGAATGGTGCTGGGGAATTTTGCTATATGAATAAAATCATGTTAGACCTTAGAAGTTATACTTCAAACAGAAGTACTTTCTAAATATAAAGAGATTTTGATAGCATACAGTTATGCAACTAAAATGTCCATAAAAGTATGTATAAATTCAAAGGTAAACAGCAAATTAGAAAAATTCTTAAACTGAACTATTACTACTATAAAATAACTCAATAAATGTTTAGTAAAGGAAATGTGTCGCTTCAATGTTATTTGCTCCTAATGGTTTGAGATGATATAACTGTAAATGGTAATTAACACAATGACAGCATTGAAAATCAGAAGTACTTATGATTGGCCCTTCAAAACTTAGTGTTAGTTTTAATTTAACTATCGATCTATCCATTTATTTATTTTATTATGGCCGGCTCAGCCTGTCCTGGGGGTGGGGGTGGCATAGCATGTGGAGCCGGGGATTGAACTGCAGTCCCTGTGGTTGCCTAAGCTTGCCTAAACAGGTTCTTTAGATCACAAGCTATCTCGCTGGCCCTTAATTTTATTAACTGTATAGTGCAACACACAGAGATAAGATGCACGCATCATGCATCTTTAGAAAATTAACTTCTTTATAGCCAAAAGTGGGTCATTCTGCTTTGTCCCTTACATAGGTCCTCGATGAATAGCTTACCTCAAGTCACTTTGCTTTCTTTATGTGATGCACTGACTGTACCTAGCATTATCCTTTAAGACGAAGTACTCGTAAAATAATGTGTTACCTTCCTGGCATGGAAAACTCAATGACATGGAATCAATAATATAATAAATTTAATAAAGGATTGGCTTAACTCTGCTCAGGAGTTACATGTAACTAAGTTTTCCAATGGAAGGACAAATTTAGGATATGTCAATTTTTAAAAAAGTAATGAGAAAATATAACAATAGCAACTAGAAAAATAAAACAGGCACATTAGCAGCATGTGGTGGCATCGACCTGTAGTCCCAGTACTCAGGAGACTGAGGCAGGAGGATCACTGCAAGTTTGAGACCAGCCTGGGCTACAAAGTGAGCTCAGGGCCAGCCTGAACTACACAGTGAGACCCTCAATTAGACAAAAAGAAAAAAACAAAAACCCAAACCCAAAACCAAAAAACACAGGCACACTCAATGAGAATTTTTATTTCCATTATACATAAAACAATGTAATACTTTATAAAAATATTAAGTTTTAGGCTATCATTCATTTAAAAAAGTGTGTGTGCTAGAAGGCTGTTTTTGCTAACTTCCATTTTTGGTAGGGGGAAAGTTCAACATTAAGACACTGAAGACCAGAGCTACTGGAAAAAGCTTCAAATATACAAAAGTTTATTTTTCTTGGCAATTTAAAAATACATAACAATTTAAAATGAATACACATAAGTTAGTGTTTTCTCTTTACTATACAACTGATTAGAAGGAACTGCTCCATTCAGTTAAAATCTAATGAATACCATCAATTTTCCAGGCTTATTTTTCTGATCAGAAGTAGTAAATAAACATAATTGTGCTGCTGCTTGAAAGATGCTTAGAAAAATTACAATTCATAGTTCTCAGCCCTTTAAAAACTCTTTGTCACAGGTTGTCTACGTTAAGGGTAGATAATGACAGCACTCTTCGTAGAAACCCCTCTTGGCTGGGGGATTCAATACTAACTGGTTGTGTAAACAGAGGAAACCACCAGATTTTTTAGTACCAGTACTGTTGCCAACTTCACCAAGTTCACTTGTCACATTTTAAAATGGCTTGAGTTTGAACACAGACGATGGCACAGAAACTTTAACTTCATGATTAAATCAGATGAGTGATGGTAGTTAAAAATTATATGCTAAAAATATAGGAACTATACATAAGGCTTTAAAGTGTGACTACAAAACTGTTCTTACAAACATAAATACAAGACTGTTACTTATTAAATTGTCTTCATTCGACTCTCAAACCAGTAATGCTATTACTCAAATTCACTCTGGAATTTCCTAGTTGGAAAAATTAGCCTTGTATTGTTTCACTGTACACATCAAATGGTCAAACACTGGCCCTGTGTGAACTATTATTATTACTGTCTTAATTTTTTTTCCCAAATCAACTATATGCTTAGAGGGAAAAATAACAACCGTTAAATCTATTTTAAAAAGGAATGGAGATTCAAACATAGGTTTGAAAATAGGAGTTCTAGAAAGATGCCACTTAATAGCTGTGTCAATGGAATTCACCGGGAAGCCTCAGCGTCACTGTTTTGAGGATGCGACACTCATCTGGCATGTATGTGAAGAAAAATTAGTTTTATAGACAAATCTTGTAACCCTTAAAGTCTCAGAAAACAACTGACTGAACAGCTCTGAGTGCCAGCAAAATCACTTCATCCTTCTATGACATCAACATTAAACATATTCCGTCCCTCTACCTGTAAACCTTTCACATTTTCTTTCCTCATATTTCTTTTAAATACATTTCCCCTCTCAGTCTATATTCAAAACAAGCAAAGTGCATTCAAGTCCCTGATGTAGTGATACCTTCTGTTTGTGGCACCCAGCACTGTCTGAGTACAACAGCGACATCTCACAGTACCACATCTATTTTTTAAAATGGACTGCTTAAATGCTGGGTCTTAGTTTTCATGCCACCTAAAAGTGATTTCCCCTTGGACTGGACAGTACAATTTCAATTATATACTGCCTTAAAAGAAAATCAATGCAGACTTATAAAAGATTAACTCACTTTTAAGGCTATCTTCATTATTTGAAACTGAACTACTCAGAATGTGATGTTAGTGAAAATTTCTTTTCTACTTTCCAGTTCCAAGAATATGAATATAAACAGTGCATTATACTTTCAAACACCACTGCTGTGGCCGAACAATTAGTCAAGTTTTAAATCCTGTTTAAAATCCTTTGTGTTTTATTTTGCTTTTGAAAAGCGTGGCCCATTTCCACACAAAAGGAGATGTATGTTAAGACTGCAGTTTGACTGTTTAATATAGAACAAAACCACTTCTGAGAAAAATCAACGCAAGTAATTTTTTAAAAAACTGGAATGGAATTATTTGGTCCTGTGAGTTTCTTTAAATTTTACTTAGATAAAGCTTGTTACCTCCCAAGTTTTGTCTATAATAATAAATACTTCTTTTAAAACTATGAGAAATAATTTTTACTATAGAAATTTGAGTTTGGGAAAAAAAATAAAGGAAATGATCTGAAACAGTAGCCTTGCTGCTCTTGTCTACCATTCTGTCACTCTCACTGTCATCAGTCTCTTAGCTCTACTTTCTTTGGACCCTGAAATAAAATGGAAAATTGATCATTGGTACTTTAAAGCTTAACACTTGTAGAAAAAAAAGTGGTTTTGTGCAACCATACCTGGAATTCCAGTTTACCATTAAAAACATGCAGAATGAAGAAGACTCTCTTCTTCTGGTTCCTGTTCATGAGGCACTCTACCAAGTTCTTTACAGTTTGGCAGATCTGCGCATATAAAGCAGGCTATCTGGATTACAGATTTTCTCCTGGCTGGTACTGTGGCTCTGTAGCAGTGAAATAGTCTTCCAAGAAGGACTGAATATATTCAAACGTCGGTCTTTCATCGGGGTCTTTCTTCCAGCAAAGGTTCATCAATTCATGGAGTGACTCTGGGCAGCCCTGAGGGCAGGGCATTCTGTAGCCCCGCTCCACCTGTTCCAGCACCTCGCGGTTTACCATACCTAACACACAGAGCCACACATCAACCAACGCACGCAGAAACAACAAAACTGCCAGCTGCTGACTCAAGGCCTATAAAAGTTACTTATGAGAAAAGCTCCTTTCAATGAAAAGACAAATTTTAAGTATCAGAATACATCAAGAGAAACTTAGAAAATATGACTCTAACATGTCAACTTTTCATACCACATACCACCACTCTTTTTTTTTTTAACTTTATTTATTATTTTATGTTGTGGCCGGCTCAGCCTGTCTTAGGGGTGGAGCTGGCACAGCATGTGGTGCCGGGGATCGAACCATGGTCCCTGCGGTTGCCTAAGCAAGCGCTTTAGACAACTGAGCTATCTCGCTGGCACACCACCACTTTTCATAATATTTTAACACTAATATTTTCAAGTCAACCCCATGTGATTAAGAAGAATTCAGGCTGTCATCCTGAGGTATTGATACTTTCTGATACTACCACAGAGCAACAACCTCACTTAGGCTAACAAGGTTAGAGCAGTGTACAGGGCGGGTTCTGAGACAACTTTCAAGCAGGAATTCAGAGGGAAGAACTCTCGTCCTGGTTTTGTGACAGATGTCGACTGTGTAACTTTATACTGAGTCACTTCCTTGAAACGGTCTCCTTACCTGGCTGGGCTTGTTCACATTACATCACATGCAGCTCCTTCCTTTGCTCCTAACTCCCACCCACCTCCACCACAGTGGGTTTAACTCTACCATCCTATTGCTATACTGACTACTTGCTTCCACCGTTTTTGCTCTCGCTTTTTATTTGATTAGCTAAGCATTGCTTATTCACCTACTTTCTCCTTGTGGCATGTACACATGCATGTACACACGGGATCAAATCTAAGAACTCATGCATGCCAAGCACACACTCTACCGGCCACTGGGCCACCACTCAGGTACTCTCCTGGCTTCCTACTTCACCTATCACATTAATGGTTGTCACTTACAGTACAGTGTTCTTTCATTTATCACACTTTTTAACTCACTTTTTTTTTTTTTTTTTTTTTTTTTTTTTTTTTTTTTTTTTTTTTTTTTTTTTTTTTTTTTTTAGCGGTACCGGGGATTGAACTCAGGACCTCGCACTTGCCAGGCAAGCACTTATTCTACTGAGCTATTCTCTGGCCCTATCACACTTTTTAAATGATTACTTTTATGCTTTCCAAGCAGTGAAAGAAACTTAAAAGACAGCTCACCAGTTACTCTTTTGCCACTTGTCCTTGTATTGTCACAGAATTTACTTTTAACTCAGAAGGATATTTTTTCTTTTTTCTTTTTTTTTAAATTAGCAGTCTTCTTCCAACTACTTTAAAGACTTAATTTTCATTCCTTCCTGGCTCTCATATCCTGGGGAAATGTTACCTAAATGCTATTCTCTATGGGTGCTTGGTGCTGATTTTGCTGAGATGACCATGAAATGCTTACCTGAAGTTTATGAACTTTTTATGTTTTCTGCTTGAAGTTCACAGAGCTTAGTAAATCTGCGCAATGCCCTTCCCCTGATCAGATTTAGATGGGTTGTGGCTACTTGTTTCTTAAATTTGGTTGTTTTACTTCCTTTCTCAACTCCTTCTGGAATTCCAATTACTATGCATAAGGGAGACCTTTTCACCATGGCCAGTTACCACAGACATTCTTTTTGTTTTTTTTTTTTTAGGTTTGGGGCTTGAACCCACATACACTGGGTTACACCACTGTGTTCCACTCCCAGCCCCTTTTCATTTAGAGATAGGGCCTATGTTGCCCAGGCCTGGCCTCAAACCTCTGATCTTCCTGGCTCAGGCTCCAGAGTAGCTGGGATTTCATGCACGTTATCTCATACCCAGTTTATTCTATTTTGTTTCTCATGCATCTCATCTACAAGATACTTTGGAGGTTTTCTGCTAATATGCCTTTGACTGCACTAATTATGTCTTCTACATCCATCTAATTTGTTCTTATTTCGTGTTTTACAGCTCTAAAATTTCCATTTCATTCCTTTTTTATACACTGAAAATCTGTTGAAATTGTTCAGTTTTTTTTATGCTGCCAATCTTCCTCATTTTTAAATTAAAACAACAACAACAACAAAAAAA